>JAZKJV010006166.1:227500-445872 GCA_037367405.1 Ottelia alismoides | reverse complement strand
ATTCAATATCAGAAAGGGAGGGAAACATAATCAATAACTTTTATTGATAAATCATTAATTACAATAACAATTATTGCAGGAATGGTTCGCCTCGGGCTCACATTGCTAACAATCTCCCACTATCCCTCAGAACCATTCAGGTACAATCCTTAAACCCATACTCATTACATGCTGGTCGAAAACCTTCTGTGTCAGAGATTTGGTAAGAGGATCAGCAACGTTGTCGGCAGAGGCCACCTTGGTGATGATGATGTCACCACGCTTTTGAATCTCCCGAATGATGTGGTATTTCCTTTCCAGGTGCTTGTTCTTCTGATGCCATCTGGGTTCCTTCGCCTAGGAAATGGCTCACGTGTTATCACAGAGTAGCGGGATGGGAGTATCAGAGGAAACTACGCCAAGTTCCTGGACAAACTTGCGCAACCACACCGCCTCCTTTGCAGCATCCGATGCGGCAATGTATTCGGCTTCTGTTGTTGAATCTGCTGTAGTGTCCTGCTTCTTGCTTCTCCAGCTCACAACACCACCATTCAACAGGAACACAAACCCTGATGTCGACTTTCGATCATCAATATCCGATTGGAAGTCAGAATCTGTATATCCCAAGACTTGGAGATCACCATCTCCGTAGACCAAGATGTAATCTTGCGTCCGTCTTAGATATTTGAATATGTTCTTTACTGCATTCCAGTGTTGTTCTCCATAGCAGGATTGGTAACGACTTACCACTCCCACTGCATGGCAGATTTCTGGCCTAGTGCACATCATAGCATACATTAAGCTTCCTACAACTGATGCATAAGGGCATCCAGCCATGACTTTTTTTCCTCAACAGTTTGAGGAGCCATTCCTTTGGACAGGTGGATACCATGTCTTAAGGGCAGGAATCCTTTCTTGGAACTATCAATATGGAATCGTTCAAGAATTTTCTTAATGTATCCATGTTGTGACAATCCCAATATCCTCTTCTCTCGGTTTCTGAACAACTTCAGACCCAAGATATAAGAGGCTTCTCCAAGATCTTTCATCTCAAAGGTATGGGACATCCAAATCTTCACACTGGTCATCATCCCTGTATCATTCCCAATGATAAGGATGTCATCTACATAAAGCACGATGAACACAATGGCGCTCCCACTAAGCTTCTTGTATACACAAGGTTCATCAGGATTCTGCACAAAATCATAACTCTTTATGGTTTCGTCAAATCTGATGTTCCAGCTACGAGAAGCTTGCTTGAGCCCATAGATGGATTTCTTTAGCTTGCATACTTTACCATCCTCAGTCATGAAGCAATGGGGCTACTTGATGAATACCCATTCATCACTCTTTATTATGATATTTTAGCTACAAAAACCTTTGCAAATGCATGTAGATATATGTAAATATAAATAATTACCAAAAGCATGCATTGTGTAAAAACCTATAATTAGTATGTTTTTGTGTAAAAATAAAAGAATAAAGATTAAAAAGAAAAAGAGGGAAATATTTAGAATAAATATTGAGCATCCTAACCCAAGGGAGGGCTCAGCATGGGCCTGACCGCATAAAAGCCAAAGTAGAGGGAGATAGGAGCTCATGTGTAAATATTTGTTAAATACATAAAATTATATTTTCCTCACCCAAAAATATGCTTGTAAATATTTTTACATATTTATAAAAGATAAAAACAAAATAAAAAGTTAAAAATCAAAAAGAACAAAAATACCCTTTCACCATGTACATAGACCATGCTCCTACATTGACTTAACCTTATAAATAAATAAAGTTATTTTCGAAACTTTTTGTAAATATTCTATGTTATGTATTGTAAGTAAATAAAATAAGAAGAATCAAAACAAAAATCCAATAAAAATTACAAAATTAAAAATATAAAAATACATTGTACATATACTATGTATATAGATGTACATATCTATTTATTTTACCAATGTATATAAATAATAAAAATAAAATAAAAACACCCTTTTATTCCTTATTTCATAATGTAAATAAATAAAATATAAAATAGGAATAAAATTGTATAAAAATAATAATTAAAAATCAAAAATCAAAAGCCTATATATTGTATATACCTATATCTAGTACATATTATGTATATAGCCTATTTTTATTTCCAAAAATTAATTAAAAATCACTAAAAAATAGAAAAAAATAAAAGAAAAATATTTCATGTTGAGAGTTTTTGCAGAATCGGCCCCTAGCTACCCCAATTTGTCACCTCAAGATCCAGCCACGTGGCCTGATTTCATTGGGTCCTAGGGATGTTGACCGCCCGGTCAACTGGCCCCCCCAGGACCACTTCTCGCGGATTTGGGCGCCCGACCCGAGTTCCCTAATTTCTAGCACCTAAATCCGATTGAGTCTCACCTAAACCCCGGGTCAGATCCATGCACGACATATCCGTCACCCTCGCCGGAGCCTTAGCCTCGGGATCCGCGCTCCAGATTGCCCTACCCGCGTGCCTCTTTCCGGACCCTCCATGGTATATATTCCGAGCTCCGCCACCCATTTTAGGTATCTTTGGCCATTCGCGCAGCTTTCCAATGAGCTCCAGAGAGAGAGCGAGGTGACAGCTCGCCACCCCACCCTGTTGCAGCAAGGAAGGTCGGCGAATCCACTGATCCGGCGAGACCCTCGCCGTAGCTCCACCATCTGAAGCGAGCTCGAGCCTCGGGCAGAGACACCCCTTGAGGCGACGACCGGGAGCACCCCCAGCTCCAGCACAGTCTACTCCTTCACCCAGGTAGCCTTTTCGCTTGACCATTCCATCTAATTTCCATTTTCCCCCAATTCATATCGCCGTCGTATTCCCTCGATTCACTCCGGTTCCGACCGCTACCCGACCATCGGACCCGACCATCACCTCCGCCTTCCCTCGCCGCACCTTCTGCACCCACTCGCACAACCCAGCTCGCACAGGAGCTGGGTACCGGGCTCCACCGTCTTCCACCTTCGCCGGAGCCCGTCGCCCCGACGCACCGTTCACCTTCACGCCGCCTAACCGGGTCGAGGCACTTTGCCCTCGACCCGCGAAGTTTCTGAGCTGTTTTGCAGGACCAGCAGAGGCCATCTGAGGCCTCTCGACATCTAGCCAGGAGCTTCAGCTCCGCCACCCTCGTCGGAGCTCATCCGAGCTCGGCTGGGGCATCGGAGACCCACAGCAGCTGCGCATCTTCACGCCGGAGCTTCTCCGATCTTCATGCGCAGCAGAGGAGGCCGGAGGCGCCTTCACGAGGCCGGCGAAGTTCGCCGGCTACCAGTTCCTCCAGATCCTTCGTCCACCGTCAGATCGACCTCGACGCTCCAGTTTAGATCTCGTCCGTTCATCCACGGAGCGGCACATACCATCGGATCTCCCAGGGGTCGATCTTCACCGTTGAGCAGCGAGGTTAAGCCACGACGCATCTCAGCCATCCGATCAAGCACGTGGCTACACCTCGTCCATCCGATCCGAGCGAGTCCTCCTTCGCAGACCCACGTTGCAGCACCATCGTCTGATCTTCCACGTGGACGCCTGCCCGCCGTCGGATCGACTCGAGGGTTCCCCTTTGGTGTGCGGCGCGTCGTCTCAGCCGTTTGATCTGCCACGCGTCGTGCATCCGTCCCTCGACATTAATAAAAGGGGTAAATTGTCCTTAGGCCCCCTTTCTTTCCTGCATTTAGCTTTAGTCCTGTAAATACGTAGTGTAGTTCTTTTACTTTTGTGAAAATTGCACAATGGACCCTGAGCTTTAGTTTATTTGCTTATATACCCCTGCCTGTGTGAGCCACGTGCTTCATCACGTGTATTTTTGGGTTATTTGCATCATATGCCCTTGTAGTTCTGGATGGTTCTGAAATGAAAGAAGCTTTTTGATAATTGCATTTATACCCCTGTGAATGGTTTTATTCCGCATGTGCGTTTATTTTAGGGTAAATTGCAATTAAGGCCCTCGGACTTTTGGTACGTGTTACCAATTAGTCCCCGGACCTTATTTTTATTACATAGAGGTCCCTGAGTGCCCCAGGCACGCGCCTCGCGCGTGTTTTGCTGGGTATTTTGCACCGGGACCCCCAGAACTTTGGGTATTTGCATTTCAGTCCTTGTGCACAGTACCCTCTTGTGATTTTTGAATAAAATATCAAATCACCTTTAAATTCGATGAAAATTTGACACATGGCTCCTGCCATGGTGTAGGATGTTTGAGAATTTTTGAGGACATTTCTGAGTTTATTTGCTATTTTTAAAAATTCAAAAACCTACATTTTTGCTACTGTCTAGAGTTAAAAACCCCAAAAAAATTATAAAAACCCCCCTAAAAATTCTATACAAATTAGGTACTGTTTATTTTGTGTTCCTTGATTTTCTAGCCAATTTTGGCTATTTTTCACTGCTTATAAACCATAAAAACTTAAAAACACCTAAAAACCCCTAAAAATTCTATTAAATACTCTAAAAACCCAAAAACAATAATTTTGGTACTCAAATTTTCCTTGTTTTACCTAGTTTACAGGAAAAATACCTCCAGGCCCTTTTAAGTCCTTAGATATTTTATCTAGGGATTTTGGGCCTAGCTGGACAGTACCTTGCATTTTTGCTACTGTTTGATTTTTAGAAAATAAAATACACATCATAAAAATTCCAAAAATTCACCAAAAATATTAAAAAACATAAAAAAACATAAAAATATTTTTGTTTGAATTTTTGCTTGATTTTTGATGCATTAAATAATTTGTCAAAGTTTGCTTGTTTTTGCTTTTCTTATTTTCTTCACATATTAAAAATCCCAAAAAAAATATAAAAATCATTAAAAACCACTAAAAAATATTTTGTCTTTTATTTTATTCATTTTGACTACTTCGTAGGCCTCTCGGCCAATCCGTGCTCCTTGAGTTCGACCCTGGGTGCTATACCAGGTTAATCTCATAGCAGGACCGCTTCTCGTATTTTGATTGTTTGATTTGTTTCGAGTGGTTCGAATTTTTCTTGATTGACACATCTGAGTGATTGAGGTCGCAACGACCTATTCTGTACCTTTACCTTAGTCGCTCGGGTTTTCATGTCGTCAGAATGGCGCCGTTGCCGGGGAGCACGGCTTAGTAGTCGCTTTTTGAGCTTTTCCGCGGCTTTTTGATTTTCGCGGCTTTTTGAATAAAATTTTGTAGATATTTTGCTGATATTTCTTGATAATAATTTAGACTGACCACTTGTCTCTGTTTCTTGCGAGGGCCCGAGGATCGAGGCGGCCGATTTCGAGAAGCCGACGCAACCGCGAGACTCGGAGGCGGCTCCCTTCTGCACGGAGCCGCATGAGAGAGCGAGAGAGAGAGTTGAGTGGGTGAGGTTAGATTAGGATTTATTCGACTATCATTATTGTAATAATACAGGGACTCAGAGACTTGAACTGTGCTTGAACACTTAGCGGGTCTTTTTCGCCGAGCACCGGTGTGCTCGGGGGACCCTTAGGAGATTTTCGCGGTTTTTGACGCGGTTTTCTTCTTCTTTTTACTGCCTTTTCCGGTGTTTACGCGGTTTTTGATCGAGCCCCTAGCCGTAGGATTTTCTGCTTGATTGTGACGTAGCTCATAGGATCCAAACACCCTAATATAATTGCCTGTTCCTATAGTACGGTAATTGGACCTATAATAAAATAATAATAAAATAGCCGTCCCATCACCTCCGAGCCTACGCGCCGCGAGCCCACCCCGTCAAGCGCTACTCCTGAACTCGACCTGTCGAGAAGAGGGGGGGTGGGTCTAGACCGGACCCTTTGGATTGGAGGCTGGTGGTCGGCTAGCCGTTCTTTCGAGTAGCACTGCTGTTTAGGGCCTCGGTTTTCCGCTTGCATCATTTAGGTAGTTTATTTCCTGTCTTTACATTTATGCGCGGATCATATTGCATGTAGAGTGCTGGAGTCAGGTACGCCTTCCTTACTTTGCATGCATCATTGATTTCATCGTGCATCAGCTTTTTCGACTTCTCCCCCTGTTTTTGATTAAATAATCAGGAGAACCGAAAAATTCGTTAGGCCGCTTGTTTTTTTGAAAAATATTAAAAAGAAAAACCATAAAATTGGGACTGACTAAGACTATTGATCTTAAAAACCGCTCACCCTAAAAATTTTGTCTTGGGGAGAGCAACCCCCTCATTGTATGGTTTGGATGCGCGAGAGAGTGACCCGCACCCTAGGTAGAGCCTCCCGATGCTAGTCCCAACTGATTACCGACTTTTCCGTGCGGGCCAGTCGGTTGGGATAGCATCGGATATCCTAACAGGTCACGTAAGCGCTCTGATATTTTGTGTGTTTACCAAAATAAAATAGACAAGATAATTTGACCGAACTTTCACGGTCTTCAGCTCACGTTGCGTTGGTGAACCGGGGGTTTGTTTGTGATCATAGTTGACTCCAGATCTCATCCGCCTTACTCGCCAGATCAAGATGATGGGTAGACGGTCTCTTAGGCAGCCTCTGGCTGCACCGCTTTCGGGCACGTCTACCCGATCATCTAGGTTGGCCCGTGAGAGTCGAGACCAGCTCTTCGAGCCCGAGTACGACTCCGCCCTGTTCCACCTCGACCCCCTTTCTTTTGGTACTGAGAGACATGAGCCCAAGGAGAGACTAGCAGATTTGACAACACCTGAGTTGGGCTCATTTGATTTTGCAGACGTCGCCATGGCCGGCAGTTCAGACGATCACCCCGGAGGTCCACGAGGAGACCAGCATTTTGTACTGGACCAGGGGGCGATCAACTCCACCCTGATCGCATCACTCGAGACAGTTCAGCAGCAGTTACGTGATCAGGGGGCATTCATGATAGAGATGAGGCGAGAGTTGGAGAGGCTCAGAGTAGAGCGGGACCAGCAGAGCGAGCCTGAGGAGATACCTGATGCAGAGGCCGCAGCCGCAGCAGCCGCAGCCGCAGCAGCAGCCGCCGCCGCCGCAGCGGCAGCCGCCGCAGCAGGAGGACCACCACGACCGATGCGGGAGTTGCACAACCCCAGATCGACTCTGATGCATCACTGGGTAGTAGTGCCAGCGATCGTGGGGGACTTCAAGTTCCCCCCGAACACCTTGCAGTTGCTGCCCCGTTTCCACGGACTTGCCACTGAGGAGCCCCACCTCCACCTCCAGGAGTTCCTGATGATCTGCAGCACTGTCCATGATCGCCACGTGGATCAGGACACGATTCGGATGATAGCCTTCCCTTTTTCACTGGCAGATAGAGCAGCCACCTGGCTGAAGCATCTAGGGAAGTTTGTCTACACCTGGGAGCAGCTCCTCACCGAGTACTTGAACAAGTACTATCCACTCGGGCGGACGAATGCAGCGAGGGCCCTGATCAGCAACTTCTCCATGTTCCCCAACGAGCAGTTTCACGAGGCATGGGAGAGGTTTCGAGAGCTTCTAGACAGATGCCCGCACCACGACATCTCCAAGCCGAACCTAGTTCAGAGCTCTTTCAGCGGGTTGACGCCAGAGCTTCAGGGTCTGGTGAACGCTTCTTGCGGCGGGTCCTACTTTGCCAAGGACCACGACCAGGTCTGGGCCATCTACGAGGAGATGGCCGAAAACTACATGGTGATGTCCCAGACCAGGTTGTATACTCAGAGACCCCAGCCACAGCAGCCAGGACCCGTGCAGTACCAGCGGATCACACGGGTAGATGCAGGTCCATCCAGTTCGTCCGCAGTCGCAGCAGCACAGGCAGAGTCATCCGCTGCGGACATGGGCATTATCAGCGAGAAGTTGGACCGCATGGAGCTGATTGAGAAGAAGCAGTGCCAGAGCATCACTCAGATGGAACAGATGGCACAGGTTCTGAGCGACATGAAGACCCAGCTCATGTGTCTCCAGGAGGCACAGACGGCTTCACAGCCCCGTCTTCTGTCGCGAGGCGATACCGGCGGCAGCAACAGCTCGTCCCAGCGCTCCAGCTCCTCACAACAGCCTAGACAGGTTCACCTTGTACAGGCGGACCCGTACCAGCAGCTGCAGCCTACCTACCAGTCCCCACCATCTCCAGACATGCAGATGGTGGTCTACCAGCCGGATCAGCCTCTGGCAGTACTGCCGCCAGATCCCTTCAATGCAGAGCCGTTGATGGATGTCAACGGGATTTGGTATGACTGCCCCCAGCTTGGGATCCGACGAGACCATCCCGGATTCAGGTGGGGGAATGGTGGTGCCCAGCCCCAGCAGCAGCCGTCAGGTCAGGGAGGGCAGTACTCCCAGCAGAGAGATCACCAGCAGCAGCAGCAGCCCCCAGCATACCAGCAGCACCAGCCATCATCCTTCTGTCCGCGTCCCTATCAGCAGCAGCGACAGTCGTGGAGACGTGAGCAGCAGGCTCACCCAGTTCAGCAGCAACACCCTTCCTCATACCCCTCTTACCACCAGCAGCAGCTCCAGCAGCCTCAGCACCAGAGAGGCTACCCGTCGGGCTCCCACGAGAGCCCCGCCTTGGATGACATCGCCCGCCTCCTCACGGACCAGCAGGCCACATTCAGACGGGAGATGGACGAGTTCCGCTAGGAGATGCGGGACTTGGTGAGAGGGAAGGCCGCCATTCCAGCCCAGATTGAGCCGAACCCGAATAACCTCAAGATGAAATCTGAGCAGGTAGTACACACTGAGTCTGCCACTCCTAGTGATCCATTTGTTGATACATCTTCGGATCTATTTGATGCTGATTTTGTCACACTTAGGAGCGGTAGGACCCCAGCAGGCGGCGACGCCTCATCTGAGCTTCACCACGAGGATACATCAGAGGCGCCACATGAGGAGGAGGAGAGCGGTACTGAGGCCGCTCCAGATGATGATGGTGGCACTGATGCCACCAAGGATGCTGATCCCACCGGCGGTACTGAGGCCGCCGCTTCACCAGTTTGAGGAGGTGGTACTGACGCCACCAGTAGAGCCGAGCCAGCCCGCGGTACTGATGCCGCGAGACGTCTACCAGCAACAGCAGCAGAGACAGCCCATGGTGGTACTGAGGCCACCGGTGTTTGTGTTGAGAGAGATGTTGTCTTTCCTCGCCTTGATGTATCTCAGAACTTTGGTTTGAATAAAGGAAAAGGCTTAGCTTCTTCTGGTCCCACTGTGGTGCATGATGTATGTGTGGATCCGGTCATCGAACCGTCTAGGCCTTTTCCTAGTCCTTCATCTGAGAAGGACCCTGTGATCCCCTTCCCTAGAGCCCTTCAGACGGGGAAGGGGAAGAAAAAAGAAAATCCGAAAAAGAGAGAGCTTGAGGAGTTCAGCCAGAGCATGATCGATCGATTCCACATCCAGCTGACCCTCCAGGAGGCTTTGCAGCACATCCCCCTTCTCCAGCGTTCTTTGAGAGACAGGACTATAGTCAGGAGGAGGAGGAGGAACTACACTTCAGAGATTCACGTGCTGACCAAAGCCACGTGTTTTGCGATCCAGAACCGCCTGCCAGCCAAGAGGCCAGATTCAGGGGCCCCGTATGTCAGATGCCAGATCAGTGAGCAGAGGTTCGACCGTACTCTACTAGATAGCGGATCATCGATCAACCTTCTTCCGGCAGCCCTTCTTGACCGCTTCGAGTTGGGCACTCTTCGACAGAGCAGGACAGTCCTTCAGTTCGCTGATCGATCTGTCAAGAGGCCGAAGGGGTTATTACGAGACGTTATCGTCACGATTCAGGGCCTGAAATTCCCTGTGGACTTCGTAGTGTTGGACATGGAGATCCCTGAGTCAGTGGCCGATACCCCCATCATCCTTGGTCGTCCGTTTTTGGCCACAGCCAAGGCGGTGACTGATCATGATAGCGGGAAGGTGTACTTTCGCGTCGAGGGCGAGAGTATACAAATAGAGACGGTCGAGGACTACAGAGCTAGAGAGAGCCTGATGAATACCCATTCATCACTCTTTATTCTTCTATTTTAGCTACAAAAACCTTTGCAAATACATGTAGATATGTGTAAATACAAATAATTACCAAAAGCATGCATTGTGTAAAAACCTATAATTAGCATGTTTTTGTGCAAAAATAAAAAGAATAAAGAGCAAAAAGAAAAAGAGGGAAATATTTAGAATAAATATTGAGCAATCTAACCCAAGGGAGGGCTCAGCATGGGCCTGACCGCATAAAAGCCAAAGTAGAGGGAGATAGGAGCTCATGTGTATATACTTCTGTAAATACATAAAATTATATTTTCCTCACCCAAAAATATGTTTGTCCATATTGTGTGTATATTTAGAAACTATTAAAAACAAAATAAAAAGATGAAAAGCAAAAAGATCAAAAATACCCTTCCTTCACCATGTACATAAACCACACCAAGGTATTTATTTAACCCTATAGATAAATAAAAGTATTTTCTAAACTTTTTGTAAATATTCTATGTTACATATTGTAAATAATAAAATAACAAGAAACAAAACAAAAATCAAATAAAAATTACAAAATTAAAAATACAAAAATACATTGTATAAATACCATGTATATAAATATATACAACTATTTATTTCACCCTTGTGTATAAATAATTAAAATAAAATAAAAATACCATTTTATTCCATATTTTAGGATGTAAATAAATAAAATACAAGATGAGCATAAAAATACATAAAAATAACAAATAAAAAATCAAAAATAAAAATCCATATAGTGTACATATACCTATATACATAGCTACCCTATTTTTATTTCCAAAAATTAATTAAAAATCACCAAAAAATAGAAAAAAATAAAAGAAAAATATTTCATGTTTTGAGTTTTCCTTAATTCGGCCTATTTCTACCTTAAAATAAATAAACAAAAATCGAGTAAACGTGGCAGCTCCTGATTGGTCCACGGGGGATTGTTGACCCCGGTCAACTCCCCCGCGGACTCCTTCCTTTTCTGGAAGATGCGTGCCGCCCCGCCTTCGCCGATTTTTCCACGCATCTCCAGGCTGTCTCCCACGCGAACCCCATGCCCGGATTCCTCGCCGATCATCCCTCATCCTCGCCCGATCTTTCGCCACAAAATCCACGCCTTCCATCGCTGTCTCCACCCAACCCTAATCGCACCTGTCACCATATATATCCCGACCTCCGCCGCCTCCGCGCCTCATCTTTGGACCTTCTCCTTCTTCCCAGTGACCTCCATAGGCACCGCGAGAGTGACAGCAAGCGTTTGCCCTTGTTGCAGCGAGGCGAGGAGGCGAATCCACTGATCCGGCGTTCTTCGCCGCCGCTGCTCCGCCACCAGCGTCGAGCATCGAGCCTCGGGCCGAGACGACCCTCGAGGCTACGACCAGGAGCATCCCCTGCTCTTCCCCAGTCTCTCCGACCACCCAGGTAGAACCCTTAGGCCGTAGGATAGCTTAGATTTTGATTTTTCAGTTACTGTTAGCGTAGCTCCGCCGCCTTCGCCAGGCACCTCCGACCACCCATCTTCCATTCCGACACCGCCATCATCTCCGCCAGACCTCTCCGCACCTTCTTCACCCCTCCACACAACCCAGATCGCACAGGATCTGGGAACCGAGCTCCTTCACCGACCACCCTCGCCGGAGCTCGCCATTCCGACTCACACTTCACCTTCACGCCGCCTAACCGGGTCGAGGTACTTTGCCCTCGACCCGCGAGTCTTCTGGTTCGTTTTTCAGGTCGAAACGAGGGCGTCTGAGGCCCTTCGCCATCCAGCCAGGAGACCCAGCTCCGCCGGCCTTGCTCGAGCTCCTCGGAGCTCGGATTGCCCGTCGGAGACCACCGGCAGACGCGGGGGCCTTCCGCGATTCTTCTCCGACCTTCAGGGGGCTCACCGGAGGACCCTAGCGCACGCACGAGCCCGGCGAGTCTCGCCGGGGACCTGTTCTTCGAGGACCCTCCATCGCCGTCCGATCGTCCTCATCGCTCTAGATCAGATCTTGGCCGTCCGATCGAGGAGTAGCTTCCACCGTCCGATCCGAGGAGACACCATCTGGAGCGCCCACCCTCTGCAGCCGTCCGATCTACACGTGGCGCGCATCCAACGACTCCATTTAATAAAGGGTAATTTACCCTTAGGCCCTTATCTTTGCTTTATTTCGTTTCAGTCCTGTAAGTTGTCGAGTCAGTTGTTTATTTTCTGGGATATTTGCATAGAGATCCTCGTGTTTATTTTTATTTGCATTTATACCCCTGCCAGTTGAGAGCCACGTGCTTCGTCACGTGTTATTTTGGGAATTTTGCATAATTAATCCTGTAGTTCTGGTTGTTATGAAATGAATAAAACTTTTTGAGTAATTGCATATATACCCCTGTGAATGTTTTATTTGCACATGTGCGTTTTATTTTGGGTTATTTGCAGATAAGCCCCTGGACTTTTGGTACTTGTTACCAATAAGACCTCGGAACTTATTTTTATTACCATTTGGTCCCTGTGTGCCCCAGGCACGTGCTTGGCACGTGTTTTGCTGGGTATTTTGCACCAGGACCCCAGAACTTTTGGGTATTTGCACTTAGGTCCCTGTGCACAGTGCCCCCTTGTTATTTTTGAATAAAATATCAAACGACCTCCAAATCCAATGAGATTTTGACACATGGCTCCTGCCATGGTGTAGGAATTTCTGTGATTTTTGAGGACATTTTTGATTTCATTTGCTATTTTTAAAAATTCAAAAACCCCTATTTTTGCCACTGTTTGACTTTAAAAATACCAAAAAAATATAAAAACTCCACCAAAAATTCTAAAAAAATTAGGTATTGTAGTTTGCTTGCTGTTTGATTTTCCAGCCATTTTTTGTGATCTTTCATCACTTAAAAACCCTAAAAATCATAAAACCCTCAAAAACTCATAAAAATTATAAAAATTAAATTAAAAATCCAAAAACAATAATTAGGGTGCCTAAATTTTTCTTATTCTTTCTAGATTATAGGAAAATTACCTTTAGGGCTTTTTGAGATCCAAGAATATTTTATTTTTGGGTCTTAAGCCTTGCTGGACAGTACCCTCTGTTTTTCGCATTGTTTGATTTTTAGAAAATAAAATAAACATCAGAAAAATCTCAAAAATTCACCAAAAACATAAAAAATTATAAAACACATAAAAATATTTTTGTTTGAATTTTTGCTTGATTTTTAATGCTTTAAATAAATTGTTGAAGTTCATTATCTGTGTGCCTTCTTTAATTTTCTCATCATTTAATAAAATCTAAAAAAATGTAAAAACAAATAAAAACCACTAAAAAAAGATTCCCTCGGATTTCTGACTACATCATAGGCTATTTAGCCAATCTGTGCTCCTTGTGTTCGACCCTGGGAGCTATACCAGGTTAATCCTATAGCTAGATCGCTCTATCTTGTGCTTGCTTGTTTTTATCAGATTTGAGTGGTTGATTTCTTCTTGATTGACTTAGTCTACTTGATCGAGGTCGCAACGACCATTTTTAGACCTTTTACCCCGATCGCTTAGGCTGGTCATCAGAATGGCGCCGTTGCCGGGGAGCACGGCTTTGTAGTCATTTTTCCATATTGTCTCTCTCTATATTATTATTGTTTTCTGACCTTCTCTCTTTGATTTTTGTGCGAGGTACTGCTTGGACGACTTGGAGCTTACTATTTAGAGGACCCGCGCAGGAGGAAGAGAGAGAGGAGAAGAAATTTTCTATTTAGAGAGAGAGAGAGAACAATATTTGTTGTAATAACTTAGACTTTGAACTGTGGACATTTGTAACTTAGCGGGTCTGTTTCGCCGAGCACCGGTGTGCTCGGGGGACCCATTTGGATTTTCGCGGCTTTTATCGTGGTTTTGATAGCTAGCTGCCTTTTCCGGTGTTTACGCGGTTTTTCTCGAGCCCCTAGATTTAGGAATTTCTCTTGCTTGTGACGTAAATTTCTAAGACCCAACACCTAATAGAATATCTGTTCCTATAGAACGTAATTGGACCTTAATAAAATTCACTGAAAAAGTTAGTTTAATTGGATTTGAGACCACGTGCCGTGAGGAGTCACATACAGCGCTGGCAGGACCCGTTGTGGCGGGCACCGAGTGACTCCCAAGATCGGACTCCGGACTCGATTCGGTTAGCTAACTATTGTTCTTCACGATCAATAGAAGTTGCTTGTCTAAGGCCGGTTTTTCCCGTTGCACCATTTAGGTAGTTTTGTTCTGTCTTTAAATTCTGCGCGGATCACTTGCATGTAGAGTGCTGGAGACAAGGTACGCATTTCTTTCTCTGCATGCATCATTGATTTCTTCGTGCATCGGCTTTTTCGTCTTCTCCCTCTGTTTTTGGCTTAATCATCAGGAGAATCGGAAAATTCGTTAGGCCGCTTGTATTTATTTTGAAAAAAAAAAATTAAAAAGAAAAAAAAAATTGGGACTGGATAACACTATTGACCCTAAAAGACACTTCACTTAAAAAAAAAAATTGTTGTCTTGGGGAGAGCAACCCCCTCATTGTTTGGTTTGATTGTGCGAGAGAGTGACCCGAACACTAGGTAAAGCCCTCCGGTGCTCATATCGACTGATTACCGACTCTTCTGTGCGGGACAGTCGGTTGAGAGAGTATCGGGTATCCCAGCAGGTCACGTAATCGCTCTGATATTCTGTGTGTTCACCAAATAAAATTGACAAGATAAATTGACCGAGCTTTCACGGTCTTCAGATTGTGTTGCGTTGGTGAACCGGGGGTTTGCTTTGCGATCATATTTTCTCCAGATCCCATCCGCCCAACTCGCCAAGATCACGATGATGGGTAGACGATCTCTTAGGCAGCCTCTGGCTGCACCGCTTTCAGGCGCATCTACTCCATCATCTAGGTTGGCCCGTGAGAGTCAAGACCAGCTCTCCGGGCCCGAGTACGTTTCCACCCTGTTCCCCCTCGACCCCCTTTCTTTTGCTACTGAGAGACATGAGCCCGAGGAAAGACGAATTGATTTGACAGAACCTGAGTTGGGCTCATCTGATTTTGCAGACGTCGGTATGGCCGCCAGAGCAGACGATTACCCCGGAGGTCAGCAGGGAGAGCAGCATGTTGTATTTGACCAAGGGGCGATCAACTCCACCCTGATCGCATCATTAGAAACAGTTCAGCAGCAGTTACGCGATCAAGGGGCATTCATGATCGAGATGAGAAGGGAGTTGGAGCGACTCAGAGAGCGAGACGAGCCGAGCGAGCCTGAGGACATTCCTGATGCTGATGCAGAGGCAGCAGCTGCAGCAGCAGCTGCCGCAGCGGCAGCCGCCGCCGGAGCAGGACCACCGAGACCGATGCGGGAGTTACACAACCCCGGATCTACACTGATGCACCATTGGGTGGTGGTACCGGCCATCGTGGGGGATTTCAAGTTCCCTCCGAACACCCTGCAGATGCTTCCTCATTTTCACGGACTTGCCACTGAGGAACCCCATCTCCATCTCCAGGAGTTTTTGATGATCTGCAGCACTGTCCACGACCGTCTTGTGGACCAAGATACGATTCGGATGATGGCCTTCCCTTTTTCACTGGCAGATAGAGCAGCCGCCTGGCTGAAACATTTAGGGAAGTTTGTCTACACCTGGGAGCAACTCCGCACCGAGTACTTGAACAAGTACTATCCACTCGGGCGGACGAATGCAGCGAGGGCCCTGATCAACAACTTCTCCATGCTCCCTAACGAGCAGTTTCACGAGGCATGGGAGAGGTTCAGAGAGCTTCTGGATAGATGCCCACACCACGACATTTCGAAGCCGAACCTAGTTCAAAGCTTCTTTAGTGGGATGACGCCAGAGCTTCAGGGTCTGGTGAATGCTTCTTGCGGCGGGTCCTACTTTGCCAAGGACCACAACCAAGTCTGGGCCATCTACGAAGAGATGGCAGAAAATTACATGGTGATGTCCCAGACTCGGTTGTACACACAGAGATCTCAGCAGCTGCCAGGACCTGTGCAGTATCAGCGGATAGCACGGGTTGATGCAGGTCCATCCAGTTCGTCTACAGTTGCAGCCGCACAGGCAGAGTCGGCCGCTGCGGACATGGGGATTATCAGCGAGAAGTTGGACCGCATGGAAATAATAGAGAAGAAGCAGTGCCAGGGCATAACTCAGATGGAGCAAATGGCACAAACTCTGAGCGACATGAAGACCCAGCTCTTGTGTCTTCAGGAGGCACAGACGGCTCCTCAGCCCCGTCTTCTGTCGCGAGGCGATCCCGGCGGCAGCCGCAGCTCGTCCCAGCGCTCCAGCTCCTTGCAGCAGCCTAGACAAGTTCACCTTGTACAGGCGGAGCAGTACCAGCAGCAGCAGCCCTCTTACCAGTCACCACCATCTCCAGACTTACAGATGGTGGTATATCAGCCGGATCAGCCTCTGGCAGCACTGCCGCCAGACTCCTTCGATGCTGAGCCGTTGATGGATGTCAACAGGATTTGGTATGACCGTCCTCAACCTGGAATCCGACGAGACCATCCCGGATTCAGGTGGGGGAATGGGGGAAACCAGTCCCAACAGCAGCCAGCCGGTCAGGGAGGGCAGTACTCCCAGCAGAGAGATCACCAGCAGCCCCCAGCATACCAACCACACCAGCCATCATCCTTCGTACCTCGTCCCTACCAGCAGCAGGGACAGAATTGGAGACGTGAGCAGCAGGCTCACCAGCAGCAGCATCATTCCTCTTACCCCTCTCAGCCGCAGCAGCACCAGGTCCAGCAACCTCATTATCAGAGAGGCAACCCGTCGGGCTCCCATGAGAGCCCCGCCATGGATGATCTAGCCTGCCTCTTCACAGAGCAGCAGGCTACATTTAGACGGGAGATGGACGAGTTCCGCCAGGAGATGCGGGACCTGATGAGAGGGAAGGCTGCCATCCCTGCACAGATCGAGCCTAATCCGAATAGCTTGAAGAGGAAATCTGAGCAGGTAGTTCACACTGAGCCTACCACTCCTAATAACTCATTTGATGATATGTCATCGAATATATTTGATGCTGATTTTGTTACACTTAGGAGCGGTAGAAGACCAGCAGGCGGCGCCTCATCTGAGCGACAACACGAGGATCCATCTAGAGCGCCAGATGAGGAAGAGGAGAGCGGTACTGAAGTCGCACATCATGATGACGGTGGTACTGATGCCACCCGAGATGCTGATTCCACCGGCGGTACTGAGGCCGTCGTTTCACCACATAGAGGAGGTGGTACTGACGCCACCAGCAGAGCCGAGCCAGCCTGCGGTACTGAGGCCGCAAGACGTCTAGTTGTAGAGCCAGCTAGAGGTGGTACTGACGCCACCAACATTTATTCTGATAGAAATGTTGTCTTTCCTCGCATGAATGTATCTCAGAACTCTAATTTGAATAAAGGAAAAGGTTTAGTTTCTTCTGATCCCACTGTGGTGAATGATGTTTGTGAGGATCCGGTCATCGAACCGTCTAGGCCTATTCCTAGTCCTTCATCTGAGAAGGACCCTGTGATCCCCTTTCCTAGAGCCCTTGAATTGGGGAAGGGGAAGAAAAAAGAAAAAGATCCAAAAAAGAGAGAGCAGGAGGAGTTCAGCCAGGGCATGATAGACCGATTTCACATCCAGCTGACCCTCAATGAGGCTTTGCAGCACATTCCTCTTCTTCAGCGATCCCTAAGAGATAGGACCACAGTCAGGAGGAAGAAGAGGAACAAGACCGCAGAGATCCATGTGCTGACCAAAGCCACGTGCTTCGCGATCCAGAACCATCTGCCGACTAAGAGGCCAGATTTAGGGGCCCCGTATGTCAGATGTCAGATTAGTGAGCAGAGGTTCGACCGTACTCTCTTAGATAGCGGATCGTCGATCAACCTTCTTCCGGCAGCCCTTCTCGACCACTTAGAGTTGGGCACTCTTAGACAGAGCAGGACATACCTTCAGTTTGCTGATCGGTCTGTCAAGAGGCCAAAGGGGTTGTTGCGAGACGTTGTCGTCACGATTCAGGGTTTACAATTCCCCGTGGACTTCGTAGTGCTGGACATGGAGACCCCTGACTCGTTGACCGATTCCCCCATCATCCTCGGTCGCCCGTTCTTGGCCACAGCCAAGGCAGTGACTGACCATGACAATGGGAAGGTATTCTTTCGCGTCCAGGGAGAGAGTATACAAATAGAGACGGTTAAGGACCACAGAACCAGAGATAGATCCCGCTCACATGGCAGTACAGATTCAGAGCAGCTGACAGACGCAGAGCCAGACATCCACCAGGACTGTGATTTTGTGATCACAGATGATGAGGCAATTTGGGCAGATCCTGCAGCACAGACCATCCTCTCATACTCAGATACAGCTGATGCAGAGATGATAGCAGAGGATAGTCTGGAGAGCACAACCCTGGTTCAGGATACTATTGAGTCAGCAGAGTCGGACCTTGATCGCGACACGATTTTCAGTGATGGTGGTACTGAAGCCACCCTGCTCTACGGTGGTACTGATGCCACCGCAGTTGATACAGATCCCTCGGATTCAGAATCTGATTGGGCAGATTGTGATGATCAGATGCCAGATCTGGATCCACCTGAGCCTATAGATGAGGAGGAGGTAGAGGCAGAACAGATCAGAGACAATGCAGAGGACCCGCCTTCTCCAGATCCAGTTTGTGAGAGTTCTTTGTCATTTTCCCAGGTAGATTTGGCAGAATTGTCCGCATACACACATCTTCTTCAGAAGCCAGATTTGCCAGCACCCAGCTGTCCAGAGCTAAAGCCGCTCCCTACTTCGTTGAAGTATAGATTCCTTGCGGGAGAGTCTGAGATGTACCCAGTCATCATCTCTGCCGATCTGACTGGAGAGCAAGAATCCCGTCTGATGGAGGTTCTTGAAAAGAACCGCAAGGCAATTGGATGGAGCGTAGCAGATCTCCATGGGATTAGTCCCTCGTTGTGCTCCCACCATATCTATCTCGAGGAAGGGGCAAAGCCGTCGCGTGAGTTCCAGCGGCGACTGAACCCCAACCTAAGAGAGGTTGTTATGAAGGAAATATCAAAATGGTGGAGTGCAGATTTTATTTATCCCATTTCCGACTCCAAGTGGGTTAGCCCCTTGCATGTGGTGCCCAAGAAGACGGGCATCACGACTGTGATCAGTGAGTCGGGAGAGGAGATTGCTACACGAGTACCCACCTCTTGGCGGGTCTGTGTTGACTACAGAAAACTCAACCAGGCCACCAAGAAGGACCATTTCCCCCTGCCTTTTATTGATCAGATCATAGAGAGACTGGCAGGGAAGAGCCATTATTGCTTCCTAGATGGGTACTCGGGCTACAACCAGGTGGCCATCGCTCCTGAGGATCAGGAGAAGACCACCTTTACCTGTCCCTTCGGTACATACGCTTTTCGACGCATGCCATTTGGGCTATGTAACGCCCCTGCGACTTTTCAGAGATGCATGCTGTCGATATTTTCGGACATGGTAGGGGAGTGTTTGGAGGTCTTTATGGACGACTTCTCGGTTTACGGCGACGGATTCGATTCCTGTCTTGACTGCCTAGACCGAGTGCTCCAGCGATGTATTGCTACCCGCTTGGTTCTGTCTTGGGAGAAGAGTCACTTCATGGTGACTCAAGGGACGGTGCTTGGCCACATCATCTCCAACAGAGGAATGGAGGTTGATCCGGCCAAGGTCGATGTCATTAGAAAACTCACACCGCCGTCCAATCTGAAGCAGTTACGGTCATTTCTGGGGCACGTTGGTTTTTATAGGAGATTCATTCATGATTTCAGCAAGATTGCCCGACCGTTGACTGACCTCTTGACGAAAGACACCGAGTTCCTTGTCGATGACAAGTGTCTTTCGTCCTTTGAAACTCTCCAGCAATGTGTTATTGAGGCTCCTGTCCTTCAGCCGCCTGATTGGTCTCTCCCATTCGAGATCATGACGGACGCCTCCGATTTTGCCGTAGGGGCAGTGCTGGGACAGAGGAGGGATGGAGTACCATTTGCGATACATTATGCTAGCCGCACATTGGATTCCGCCCAGCGGAATTATACAGTCACAGAAAAGGAGATGCTAGCAGTAGTGTTTGCCCTAGATAAATTCAGATCATATATCATTGGATCTAGAGTGACTTTGTATACTGACCACACCGCCATCAGGTACCTCATGTCAAAGAAGGATGCCAAGGCCAGACTTACTAGATGGATCCTTCTACTCCAGGAGTTCGACATTGAGATCAAGGATAAGCCTGGAGTCAAGAATGTGGTGGCGGACCATTTATCCCGATTAGAGCAGCCTGAGGAGACAGAGCAGATTGATCCGATCAGAGATACCTTCCCAGATGAGGCGATCCTTGCTATCGCCTCACTCCCATGGTACGCCGATATTGTGAACTTTCTCGTTGTTGGGAAAGTCCCACAAGATTGGCCCAGGCAGAGGCTTGAGACCTTCCTTACGAAGGCCAAGTCTTACCATTGGGAGGATCCCATCCTTTACCACGAAGGAGGGGATAGCGTCTGGCGTCGGTGCATTCCTCAGGAGGAACACCATAGCGTCCTCACTTACTGCCACAAGCTTGAGGCAGGAGGACATCATTCGGGGAGGAGAACGGCACAGAAAGTGCTCCAGTCCGGTTTGTGGTGGCCTACCCTCTTCAAGGACTCAGATGAGTTCGTGAAGAGGTGTACTGACTGTCAGAGGATGGGCACTTGTGGACAACGTGATATGATGCCGATGCAGCCCATTCACTTCTGTGAGGTTTTTGACGCATGGGGCATCGATTTCATGGGTCCATTCCCTAAGAGTCAGGGATTCGAGTACATTCTGTTGGCCGTAGATTATGTGAGTCGTTGGGTGGAGGCTATCCCCACCCGAACCGCTGATGCGAGGACAGTTTGCAGATTTTTGAGGAAGCACATCATCACGCGGTTCGGGGTTCCACGAGTTCTTATTTCTGATGGGGGGTCTCACTTCATCAACGACCAGGTGAAGGCACTTGCTACCGAGTTTGGCATAGACCATCGTGTTGCTACACCATACCATCCACAGACAAATGGTCTAGCCGAAGTGTCGAATAGGGAGATCAAGACGATTCTGCAGAAAGTCGTCCGCCCTGACCGAAAGGATTGGTCACAGCTATTGGACTCGGTCTTATGGGCATATAGGACGTCTTTCAAGACACCTTTAGGCACATCTCCCTTTCGCCTCGTGTATGGCAAGCCCTGTCACCTACCAGTTGAGCTGAGGCACAAGTCACTCTGGGCAGTTACAGACATATTGATGGATCCAGATGGTATAGGAGACCAGAGGAGGGCAGAGTTAGCCGCATTGGAAGAGCTTAGAGATGCAGCTTTCTCAAGCAGCCTACATTATAAGGAGAAAGTCAAAGAGTGGCATGATTCTCATATCAGCCATAAGCATTTTGAGATTGGACAGAAAGTATGGCTGTTTGATGCGAGGCTTAGATTATTTCCAGGGAAGCTACAGAGCAAATGGAAAGGACCCTATTTGGTCAGAAAGGTACACGATAACGGTAGCATTGATATATCTGAGTTATCTTCTGAGAGTACCTTCCGAGTGAACGGCCAGCGGCTCAAACCATTTCTAGATCATGAGCCGCGGGACGTTATTATTGCCGCTATTCATTTTGCGTGAGATGTGGTCTTTTGACTCACATCTTTTACATCTCACGCCTGATTTTCACTGTTCCTCCGCCTGTATAGATCCAGTTGTCCATATCATTCTATTCTTTAGTCCCACATCCCGTCTCTCATCTTATGATTATGCTATACTTAGGGTGTACTTTACCCTAAGTATAGGGGGGATGTCGGACCTGTGAGTATTCTTTTCATTCTTTCTGCTCTTGTTTTTGCTGCCTATACTTAGGGATATTTTACCCTAAGTATAGGGGGGGCAGATTCTGTATATTCTTCACTCGGCTTTCCCTTCATGTACAGCTTTCTATACTTAGGATTAGTTAATCCTATGTATAGGGGGAGACCACCGAGTTCCTCTCATTTTATTCATTTATTCGTTCCTGTACTTAGACATTCCTTTTCACTTCCCTTTTACTAAGCACGAGTTATGTCTTCTTCATCGCTCTTGATCACTCTGAGGACATCGTTCGAGCTAAGTATAGGGGGGGTGTGTATATATTTCATATATACTTTAGCCATAACTCGTACTTTGTGTGAGTGTGTTAATAAATAAAATGGCTAAAAATCACAAAAATTTAAAAATTTTTCATGTACATAAACCTCTTTTATTCCTGCACCGACATAGCTAGTGTATAAAGTATTTTTGTAAAAATGATTTCAAAAATCTTTTGTGTAAAGCTTGTGTAAATATTTTGTATCCAAATTATGTATATAGTACAAAATTTTTCCAAAATGTTTTGAAAATCAAAAGTTTGCAAAAATCTTGTGTAAAAGATTGTAAATATCATTTTGCAAAACTTGCACCTCATGCATCATTCATGATTACAAAACATTTTTCAAAAATTTTGCATGATTGTAAAAAATTTTTTAAATAGCATCTTGTGTACATATATGTATATAGTTTTTCCTGGATAAGAGTTGACATTTAAACTAAGCCTGGAATTAAATTGAGAAATGGAGCTTGAATAAGATCTTAATCCACTTAACTTCAAGAGGAACCTTGTAGGACTTAGGGTTAAGGCTTTTCAGGTCCATAAGGACTTAATTCTTTGAGTCCACTAGGCTATGAGCATATGTCATCTTGATGAGCCTAAGTAGAGCACTTAACAACACACGCATGACTCTCAGAGACAATGGCTTGACTTGCACCTGCACTTTACACATGGCTCTCCACGGATGAGGTGGTGAGGAGGCAGTTTCCTTTGGCTTGGGGTAGCATATGAGGGTAGTACTTCTAGGCGGAACCTCTCTTCTTCTTATAGTGAAGGAAGTGCACCTCAACTTGGTCTAGTGGTGTTGAAAGCTAAAGACAGAAGCTGTGGGTTGCAATAAAGCTTCAAAAGAGGGATAGTCTACTGGCTCAAGGGGAAATTTCTTATATGCTGCACCATGTAGATATGTTGTACAGAAGTTCTTGGAAAAAAAAATGCAAAAATGCAAAAAGAACTCCAAAAAAGTGGTGGGTCGGATTGAAAATTTAATAACCCCACCGGAGTATAAAGCAAAAGCTTATGGTATCCATGTTACATCTCATGAAGCTTGCAGCGGGAGACTTAGCTACACTGGCTAAGCTTCCAAAACTCTATACTTCTACCCCCTCTTCTTGAGCCGGTTGCACTTGAACTTAGAAGGGAATACCCCGCTTCTCGAGGAAAGAGTTGCTAGACTGAGGCATTAGAGTTACCAGGTTGAGGGAGGTTGTTTCTTTGTTACTTCTGAGGTAGGGAGCCACATATCACCTACACCGCAAGGAAAAGATTCATGGTCATTAGAGTTTGTGTATGTAGACTTGTTCTGATCTGGTTTATTGAGGAGTCTTGCCCATCGACTGGTGGAACTTGGAGGCTGTTGAGTTTTAAGCTTAGGTCCAAATAAGGTTCCGACACATTAATAATCCAAAGATCTGATCGAGCTCCATATTTCAATTTAATGAAGGAAAATTTAATAAGTTAACCTTGATCCATGTACATCCTCTTTCTCTTTTTCTTTTTCTTTTTCTTTCTTTTTCACTTCTTTTTCAAATAAGTGTTTGCTAAGGGACTAGCAAAGTTAAGCATAGGGGGGTGATGAATACCCATTCATCACTCTTTATTCTTCTATTTTAGCTACAAAAACCTTTGCAAATACATGTAGATATGTGTAAATACAAATAATTACCAAAAGCATGCATTGTGTAAAAACCTATAATTAGCATGTTTTTGTGCAAAAATAAAAAGAATAAAGAGCAAAAAGAAAAAGAGGGAAATATTTAGAATAAATATTGAGCAATCTAACCCAAGGGAGGGCTCAGCATGGGCCTGACCGCATAAAAGCCAAAGTAGAGGGAGATAGGAGCTCATGTGTATATACTTCTGTAAATACATAAAATTATATTTTCCTCACCCAAAAATATGTTTGTCCATATTGTGTGTATATTTAGAAACTATTAAGAACAAAATAAAAAGATGAAAAGCAAAAAGATCAAAAATACCCTTCCTTCACCATGTACATAAACCACACCAAGGTATTTATTTAACCCTATAGATAAATAAAAGTATTTTCTAAACTTTTTGTAAATATTCTATGTTACATATTGTAAATACATAAAATAACAAGAAACAAAACAAAAATCAAATAAAAATTACAAAATTAAAAATACAAAAATACATTGTATAAATACCATGTATATAAATATATACAACTATTTATTTCACCCTTGTGTATAAATAATTAAAATAAAATAAAAATACCAATTTCTTCCATATTTTAGGATGTAAATAAATAAAATACAAGATGAGCATAAAAATACATAAAAATAACAAATAAAAAATCAAAAATAAAAATCCATATAGTGTACATATACCTATATACATAGCTACCCTATTTTTATTTCGAAAAATTAATTAAAAATCACCAAAAAATAGAAAAAAATAAAAGAAAAATATTTCATGTTTTGAGTTTTCCTTAATTCGGCCTATTTCTACCTTAAAATAAATAAACAAAAATCGAGTAAACGTGGCAGCTCCTGATTGGTCCACGGGGGATTGTTGACCCCGGTCAACTCCCCCGCGGACTCCTTCCTTTTCTGGAAGATACGTGCCGCCCCGCCTTCGCCGATTTTTCCACGCATCTCCAGGCTGTCTCCCACGCGAATCCCATGCCCGGATTCCTCGCCGATCATCCCTCATCCTCGCCCGATCTTTCGCCACAAAATCCACGCCTTCCATCGCTGTCTCCACCCAACCCTAATCGCACCTGTCACCATATATATCCCGACCTCCGCCGCCTCCGCGCCTCATCTTTGGACCTTCTCCTTCTTCCCAGTGACCTCCATAGGCACCGCGAGAGTGACAGCAAGCGTTTGCCCTTGTTGCAGCGAGGCGAGGAGGCGAATCCACTGATCCGGCGTTCTTCGCCGCCGCTGCTCCGCCACCAGCGTCGAGCATCGAGCCTCGGGCCGAGACGACCCTCGAGGCTACGACCAGGAGCATCCCCTGCTCTTCCCCAGTCTCTCCGACCACCCAGGTAGAACCCTTAGGCCGTAGGATAGCTTAGATTTTGATTTTTCAGTTACTGTTAGCGTAGCTCCGCCGCCTTCGCCAGGCACCTCCGACCACCCATCTTCCATTCCGACACCGCCATCATCTCCGCCAGACCTCTCCGCACCTTCTTCACCCCTCCACACAACCCAGATCGCACAGGATCTGGGAACCGAGCTCCTTCACCGACCACCCTCGCCGGAGCTCGCCATTCCGACTCACACTTCACCTTCACGCCGCCTAACCGGGTCGAGGTACTTTGCCCTCGACCCGCGAGTCTTCTGGTTCGTTTTTCAGGTCGAAACGAGGGCGTCTGAGGCCCTTCGCCATCCAGCCAGGAGACCCAGCTCCGCCGGCCTTGCTCGAGCTCCTCGGAGCTCGGATTGCCCGTCGGAGACCACCGGCAGACGCGGGGGCCTTCCGCGATTCTTCTCCGACCTTCAGGGGGCTCACCGGAGGACCCTAGCGCACGCACGAGCCCGGCGAGTCTCGCCGGGGACCTGTTCTTCGAGGACCCTCCATCGCCGTCCGATCGTCCTCATCGCTCCAGATCAGATCTTGGCCGTCCGATCGAGGAGTAGCTTCCACCGTCCGATCCGAGGAGACACCATCTGGAGCGCCCACCCTCTGCAGCCGTCCGATCTACACGTGGCGCGCATCCAACGACTCCATTTAATAAAGGGTAATTTACCCTTAGGCCCTTATCTTTGCTTTATTTCGTTTCAGTCCTGTAAGTTGTCGAGTCAGTTGTTTATTTTCTGGGATATTTGCATAGAGATCCTCGTGTTTATTTTTATTTGCATTTATACCCCTGCCAGTTGAGAGCCACGTGCTTCGTCACGTGTTATTTTGGGAATTTTGCATAATTAATCCTGTAGTTCTGGTTGTTATGAAATGAATAAAACTTTTTGAGTAATTGCATATATACCCCTGTGAATGTTTTATTTGCACATGTGCGTTTTATTTTGGGTTATTTGCAGATAAGCCCCTGGACTTTTGGTACTTGTTACCAATAAGACCTCGGAACTTATTTTTATTACCATTTGGTCCCTGTGTGCCCCAGGCACGTGCTTGGCACGTGTTTTGCTGGGTATTTTGCACCAGGACCCCAGAACTTTTGGGTATTTGCACTTAGGTCCCTGTGCACAGTGCCCCCTTGTTATTTTTGAATAAAATATCAAACGACCTCCAAATCCAATGAGATTTTGACACATGGCTCCTGCCATGGTGTAGGAATTTCTGTGATTTTTGAGGACATTTTTTATTTCATTTGCTATTTTTAAAAATTCAAAAACCCCTATTTTTGCCACTGTTTGACTTTAAAAATACCAAAAAAATATAAAAACTCCACCAAAAATTCTAAAAAAATTAGGTATTGTAGTTTGCTTGCTGTTTGATTTTCCAGCCATTTTTTGTGATCTTTCATCACTTAAAAACCCTAAAAATCATAAAACCCTCAAAAACTCATAAAAATTATAAAAATTAAATTAAAAATCCAAAAACAATAATTAGGGTGCCTAAATTTTCCTTATTCTTTCTAGATTATAGGAAAATTACCTTTAGGGCTTTTTGAGATCCAAGAATATTTTATTTTTGGGTCTTAAGCCTTGCTGGACAGTACCCTCTATTTTTCGCATTGTTTGATTTTTAGAAAATAAAATAAACATCAGAAAAATCTCAAAAATTCACCAAAAACATAAAAAATTATAAAACACATAAAAATATTTTTGTTTGAATTTTTGCTTGATTTTTAATGCTTTAAATAAATTGTTGAAGTTCATTATCTGTGTGCCTTCTTTAATTTTCTCATCATTTAACAAAATCTAAAAAAATGTAAAAACAAATAAAAACCACTAAAAAAAGATTCCCTCGGATTTCTGACTACATCGTAGGCTATTTAGCCAATCTGTGCTCCTTGTGTTCGACCCTGGGAGCTATACCAGGTTAATCCTATAGCTAGATCGCTCTATCTTGTGCTTGCTTGTTTTTATCAGATTTGAGTGGTTGATTTCTTCTTGATTGACTTAGTCTACTTGATCGAGGTCGCAACGACCATTTTTAGACCTTTTACCCCGATCGCTTAGGCTGGTCATCAGAGCCCGCTCAGATGCGAGTACAGATTCAGAGCAGCTGACAGACACAGAGCCAGACATCCACCAGGACTGTGATTTTGTGATCACAGACGATGAGGCAGCTTGGGCAGATCCTGCAGCACAGACCATCGTCTCATATTCAGATATAGCTGATGCCGAGATGATAGCAGAGGAGAGTCTGGAGAGCACAGCCCTGGTTCAGGATACCATAGAGGCAGCAGAGCCGGTCCTTGATCGCGACACGATGTTCAGTGATGGTGGTGCTGAGGCCACCTTGTTTTCCGGTGGTACTGATGCCACCGCGATTGATATAGATCCCTCGGATTCAGAGACTGATTGGGCCGATTGCTATGATCAGATGCCAGACCTGAGTCCACCTGAGCCTATAGATGAGGAGGAGGTAGATGCAGAGCCGAGCAGAGACAGTGCAGTTGAGCAGCCTTCTCCCGATCCAGTTTGCGAGAGTACGCTTTCACTTTCCCAGGCAGATTTGGCAGACCTAGCAGCTTTCACTCATTTTCTTCCGCAGCCAGATTTGCCAGCACCCAGCATTCCAGAGCTGAAGCCGCTCCCTACTTCGCTGAAGTATCGATTCCTTGCGGGCAGTCCAGAGATGTACCCAGTCATCATCTTCGCTGAGTTGACTGGAGAGCAAGAATCCTGTTTGATGGGGGTTCTTGAAAAGAACCGCAAGGCGATCGGATGGAGCATAGCGGATCTCCATGGGATTAGTCCAGCAGTGTGCTCCCACCATATCTATCTCGAGGAGGGGGCGAAGCCGTCGCGTGAGTTCCAGCGGCGACTAAACCCCAACCTGAGAGAGGTTGTGATGAAGGAAATATCGAAATGGTGGAGTGCAGATTTTATTTATCCCATTTCCGACTCCAAGTGGGTCAGCCCCTTGCATGTGGTGCCCAAGAAGACGGGCATCACGACTGTGATCAGTGAGTCGGGAGAGGAGATCGCTACACGAGTACCCACCTCTTGGAGGGTTTGTGTTGACTACAGGAGACTCAACCAAGCCACCAAGAAGGACCATTTCCCCCTGCCTTTTATTGACCAGATCATTGAGAGACTGGCAGGGAAGAGCCATTATTGCTTCCTGGATGGGTACTCGGGCTACAACCAAGTGGCCATCGCTCCTGAGGATCAGGAGAAGACCACCTTTACCTGTCCCTTCGACA
Organism: Ottelia alismoides; assembly: GCA_037367405.1. NCBI lineage: Eukaryota > Viridiplantae > Streptophyta > Magnoliopsida > Alismatales > Hydrocharitaceae > Ottelia > Ottelia alismoides. Next base: position 417,571 of record JAZKJV010006166.1, on the reverse strand, counting down.
CATATGCTTTTCGACGCATGCCATTTGGGCTATGCAACGCCTCTGCGACTTTTCAGAGGTGCATGCTGTCGATCTTTTTGGACATGGTAGGGGAGTGTTTAGAGGTCTTCATGGACGATTTCTCGGTCTACGGCGACGGATTCGACTCCTGTCTTGACTGCCTAGACCGAGTACTCCAGCGATGTATTGAGTATCATTTGGTTCTATCTTGGGAGAAGAGTCACTTCATGGTGACTCAAGGGACGGTGCTTGGCAACATCATCTCCAACAGGGGCATGGAGGTTGATCCGGCCAAGGTTGATGTCATTAGGAAACTCACACCGCCGTCCAATTTGAGGCAGCTACGGTCATTCCTAGGGCACGTTGGATTTTATAGGAGGATTATTCAGGATTTCAGCAAGATTGCCCGACCGTTGACTGACCTCTTGACGAAAGACACCGAGTTCCTTGTCGATGACAAGTGTCTCTCGTCCTTTGCGACTCTCCAGCAGTGTGTTATTGAGGCTCCTGTTCTCCAGCCGCCTGATTGGTCTCTCCCATTCGAGATCATGACGGACGCCTCCGATTTTGCCGTAGGGGCAGTGCTGGGACAGAGGAGGGATGGAGTTCCGTTTGCCATACACTACGCTAGCCGCACATTGGATTCCGCCCAGCGGAATTATACAGTCACAGAGAAGGAGATGCTAGCCGTAGTGTTTGCCCTGGATAAGTCCAGATCGTATATCATTGGATCTAGAGTGACTTTGTTCACAGATCACACCGCCATCAGGTACCTCATGGCAAAGAAGGATGCCAAGGCCAGACTGACTAGATGGATCCTTCTACTCCAGGAGTTCGACATTGAGATTAAGGATAAGCCTGGAGTCAAGAATGTGGTGGCGGATCATCTCTCCCGACTAGAGCAGCCTGAGGAGTCTGAGCAGATTGATCCTATTCGAGATACCTTCCCAGATGAGGCGATCCTTGCTATCGCCTCACTCCCGTGGTATGCCGATATTGTGAACTTTCTCGTTGCTGGGAAAGTCCCACAGGATTGGCCCAGGCAGAGGCTTGAGACCTTCCTTGCGAGGGCCAAGTCCTACCACTGGGAGGATCCCATCCTTTACCACGAAGGAGGGGATAACGTCTGGCGTCGGTGTATTCCTCAGGAGGAACACCATAGTGTCCTCACTTACTGCCACAAGCTTGAGGCAGGAGGACATCATTCTGGGAGGAGAACGGCACAGAAAGTGCTCCAATCCGGCTTGTGGTGGCCTACCCTCTTCAAGGACTCTGATGAGTTCGTGAAGAGGTGTACTGACTGTCAGAGGATGGGCACTTGTGGACAGCGTGATATGATGCCGATGCAGCCCATTCACTTCTGTGAGGTTTTTGACGCATGGGGCATCGATTTCATGGGTCCATTCCCTAAGAGTCAGGGATTTGAGTACATTCTGTTGGCCGTTGATTATGTGAGTCGTTGGGTGGAGGCTATCCCCGCCCGAGCCGCTGATGCGAGGACAGTTTGCAGATTTTTGAGGAAGCATATCATCACGCGGTTCGGGATTCCACGAGTTCTGATTTCTGATGGGGGATCTCACTTCATCAACGACCAGGTGAAGGCCCTTACTAGCGAGTTCAGTATAGACCATCGTGTTGCCACACCTTACCATCCACAGACGAATGGTCTAGCTGAGGTGTCGAATAGGGAGATCAAGACTATTCTGCAGAAAGTCGTCCGCCCTGACCGAAAGGATTGGTCACAGCTTTTGGACTCGGTCTTGTGGGCATATAGGACGTCTTTCAAGACACCTTTGGGCACATCTCCCTTTCGCCTCGTATATGGCAAGCCGTGCCATTTACCTGTTGAGTTGAGGCACAAGTCGCTTTGGGCAGTTACAGATATTTTGATGGATCCAGATGGTGTAGGAGACCAGAGGAGGGCAGAGTTAGCTGCCCTGGAGGAGCTTAGAGATACAGCTTTCTCAAGCAGCCTACATTATAAGGAGAAAGTCAAGGAGTGGCATGATTCTCACATCAGCCACAAGCATTTTGAGATTGGACAGAGAGTATGGCTGTTTGATGCGAGGCCTCGTTTATTTCCAGGGAAGCTACAGAGCAAATGGAAGGGACCCTACTTGGTCAGAAAGGTACACGGCAATGGTAGCATTGATATATCCGAGTTGTCTTCTGAGAGTACCTTTCGAGTGAACGGCCAGCAGCTCAAGCCATTTCTAGATCATGAGCCGCGGGACGTTATTGTTGCCCCTATTCATTTTGCGTGAGATGTGGTCTCTTGACTCACATCTTTTGCATCTCACGCCTGATTTTCACTGTTCCTCCACCTGTATAGATCCAGTTGTCCATATCATTCTATTCTTTAGTCCCACATCCCTTTTCTCATCTTATGATTATGCTATACTTAGGGTGTACTTTACCCTAAGTATAGGGGGGATGTAGGACTTGCGGGTATTCTTTTCATTCGTTCTGCTCCTGTTTTGCTGCATATACTTAGGGATATTTTACCCTAAGTATAGGGGGGGCAGACTCTGTATCTTCTTCACTCGGATTTCCCTTCATGTACAGCTTGCTATACTTAGGATTAGTTAATCCTAAGTATAGGGGGAAACCACCGAGTCCCTCTCATTCTATTCATTTATTCGTTTCTGTACTTAGCCATTCCTTTTCACTTCCCTTTTACTAAGCACGAGTTATGTCTTCTTCATCGCTCTTGATCACTCTGAGGACATCGTTCGAGCTAAGTATAGGGGGGGTGTGTATATATTTCATATATACTTTAGCCATAACTCGTACTTTGTGTGAGTGTGTTAATAAATAAAATGGCTAAAAATCACAAAAATTAAAAAATTTTCATGTACATAAACTTCTCGTATCTTGTACATACATAGCTAGTGTACAAAGTATTTTTGTAAAAAGGATTTCAAAAATCTTTTGTGTAAAGCTTGTGTAAATATTTTGTATCAAAATTATGTATATAGTACAAAATTTTTCCAAAATGTTTTGAAAATCAAAAGTTTGCAAAAATCTTGTGTAAATATTTGTAAATATCTTTTTGCAAATCTTGCACCTCATGCATCATTCATCCATGATTTCAAAACATTTTTCAAAAATTTTGCATGATTGTAAAATATTTGTAAATAACATCTTGTGTACATATATGTATATAGTTTTTCCTGGATGAGAGTTGACATTTAAACCAGGCCTGGAATTAAATTGAGAAATGGAGCTTGAATAAGATCTTAATCCACTTAACCTTAAGAGGAACCTTATAGGACTTAGGGTTAAGGCTTTTCAGGTCCATAAGGACTTAATTCTTTGAGTCCACTTGGCTATGATCATATGTCATCTTGATGAGCCTAAGTAGAGCACTTAACAACACACGCATGACTCTTAGAGACAATGGCTTGACTTGCACCTGCACTTTACACATGGCTCTCCACGGATGAGGTGGTGAGGAGGCAGTTTCCTTTGGCTTGGGGTAGCATATGAGGGTAGTACTTCTAGGCAGAACCTCTCTTCTTCTTCTAGTGAAGGAAGTGCGTCTCAACTTGGTCTAGTGGTGATGAAGGCTAAAGACAGAAGCTGTGGGTTGCAATAAAGCTTCAAAAGAGGGATAGTCTACTGGCTCAAGAGGAAAATTTCTTGTAAATATGCTGCACCATGTAGATATGTTGTATAGAAGTCCATGAAAAAAAAATTGCAAAATGCAAAAAGAACTCCAAAAAAGTGGTGGGTCGGATTGAAAATTTAATAACCCCACCGGAGTGTATATAGTCAAATAAAGCAAAGCTTATGGTCTCCATGTTACATCTCATGAAGCTTGCAGCGGGAGACTTAGCTACACTGGCTAAGCTTCCAAAAGTCTATACTTCTTCCCCCTCTTCTTGAGCCGGTTGCACTTGAACTTAGAAGGGAATACCCCGCTTCTCGAGGAAAGAGTTGCTAGACCGAGGCATTAGAGTTACCAGGTTGAGGGAGGTTGTTTCTTTGTTACTTCTGAGGTGGGGAGCCACATATCACTTACACCGCATGGAAAGATTCATGGTCATTAGAGTTTGTGTATGTAGACTTGTTCTGATCTGGTTTATTGAGGAGTCTTGCCCATAGATTGGTGGAACTTAGAGTCTGTTGGGTTTTAAGCTTAAGTCCAAATAACGTTCCGACACATTAATAATCCAAAGATCTGATCGAGCTCCATATCCCAATTTAATGAAGGCAAGTTTAATAATCAACCTTGATCCATGTACATCCTCTTTTTCTTTTTCTTTTTCTTTCTTTTTCACTTCTTTTTCAAATAAGTGTTTGCTAAGGGACTAGCAAAGTTAAGTATAGGGAGGTGATGAATACCCATTCATCACTCTTTATTCTGATATTCTAGCTACAAAAACCTTTGCAAATGCATGTAGATATATGTAAATACAAACAATTACCAAAAGCATGCATTGTGTAAAAACCTATAATTAGCATGTTTTTGTGCAAAAATAAAAGAATAAAGATTAAAAAGAAAAAGAGGGAAATATTTAGAATAAATATTGAGCATCCTAACCCAAGGGAGGGCTTAGCATGGGCCTGACCGCATAAAAGCCAAAGTAGAGGGAGATAGGAGCTCATGTGTAAATATTTGTGTAAATACATAAAACTATATTTTCCTCACCCAAAAATATGCTTGTAAATATTTTTACATATTTATAAAAGATAAAAACAAAACAAAAAGTTAAAAATCAAAAAGAACAAAAATACCCTTTCACCATGTACATAGACCATGCTCCTACATTGACTTAACCTTATAAATAAATAAAGTTATTTTCGAAACTTTTTGTAAATATTCTATGTTATGTATTGTAAATAAATAAAATAAGAAGAATCAAAACAAAAATCCAATAAAAATTACAAAATTAAAAATATAAAAATACATTGTACATATACTATGTATATAGATGTACATATCTATTTATTTTACCAATGTATATAAATAATAAAAATAAAATAAAAACACCCTTTTATTCCTTATTTCATAATGTAAATAAATAAAATATAAAATAGGAATAAAATTGTATAAAAATAATAATTAAAAATCAAAAATCAAAAGCCTATATATTGTATATACCTATATCTAGTACATATTATGTATATAGCCTATTTTTATTTCCAAAAATTAATTAAAAATCACTAAAAAATAGAAAAAATAAAAGAAAAATATTTCATGTTGAGAGTTTTTGCAGAATCGGCCCCTAGCTACCCCAATTTGTCACCTCAAGATCCAGCCACGTGGCCTGATTTCATTGGGTCCTGGGGATGTTGACCGCCCGGTCAACTGGCCCCCCCAGGACCACTTCTCGCGGATTTGGGCGCCCGACCCGAGTTCCCTAATTTATAGCACCTAAATCCAATTGAGTCTCACCTAAACCCCAGGTCAGATCCATGCACGACATATCCGTCACCCTCGCCGGAGCCTTAGCCTCGGGATCCGCGCTCCAGATTGCCCTACCCGCGCGCCTCTTTCCGGACCCTCCATGGTATATATTCCGAGCTCCGCCACCCATTTTAGGTATCTTTGGCCATTCGCGCAGCTTTCCAGTGAGCTCCAGAGAGAGAGCGAGGTGACAGCTCGCCACCCCACCCTGTTGCAGCAAGGAAGGTCGGCGAATCCACTGATCCGGTGAGACCCTCGCCGTAGCTCTGCCATCTGAAGCGAGCTCGAGCCTCGGGCAGAGACACCCCTTGAGGCGACGACCGAGAGCACCCCTAGCTCTAGCACAGTCTACTCCTTCACCCAGGTAGCCTTTTCGCTTGACCATTCCATCTAATTTCCATTTTCCCCCAATTCATATCGCCGTCGTATTCCCTCGATTCACTCCGGTTCCGACCGCTACCCGACCATCGGACCCGACCATCACCTCCGCCTTCCCTCGCCGCACCTTCTGCACCCACTCGCACAACCCAGCTCGCACAGGAGCTGGGTACCGGGCTCCACCGTCTTCCACCTTCGCCGGAGCCCGTCGCCCCGACGCACCGTTCACCTTCACGCCGCCTAACCGGGTCGAGGCACTTTCCCTCGACCCGCGAAGTTTCTGAGCTGTTTTGCAGGACCAGCAGAGGCCATCTGAGGCCTCTCGACATCTAGCCAGGAGCTTCAGCTCCGCCACCCTCGTCGGAGCTCATCCGAGCTCGGCTGGGGCATCAGAGACCCACAACAGCTGCGCATCTTCACGCCGGAGCTTCTCCGATCTTCAGGCGCAGCAGAGGAGGCCGGAGGCGCCTTCACGAGGCCGACGAAGTTCGCCGGCTACCAGTTCCTCCAGATCCTTCGTCCACCGTCAGATCGACCTCGACGCTCCAGTTTAGATCTCGTCCGTTCATCCACGGAGCGGTACGTACCATCGGATCTCCCAGGGGTCGATCTTCATCGTTGAGCAGCGAGGTTAAGCCACGACGCATCTCAGCCATCCGATCAAGCACGTGGCTGCACCTCGTCCATCTGATCCGAGCGAGTCCTCCTTCGCAGACCCACGTTGCAGCACCACCGTCTGATCTTCCACGTGGACTCCTGCCCACCGTCGGATCGACTCGAGGGTTCCCCTTTGGTGTGCGGCGCGTCGTCTCAGCCGTTTGATCTGCCACGCGTCGTGCATCCGTCCCTCGACATTAATAAAAGGGGTAAATTGTCCTTAGGCCCCCTTTCTTTCCTGCATTTAGCTTTAGTCCTGTAAATACGTAGTGTAGTTCTTTTACTTTTGTGAAAATTGCACAATGGACCCTGAGCTTTAGTTTATTTGCTTATATACCCCTGCCTGTGTGAGCCACGTGCTTCGTCACGTGTATTTTTGGGTTATTTGCATCATATGCCCTTGTAGTTCTGGATGGTTCTGAAATGAAAGAAGCTTTTTGATAATTGCATTTATACCCCTGTGAATGGTTTTATTCCGCATGTGCGTTTATTTTAGGGTAAATTGCAATTAAGGCCCTCGGACTTTTGGTACGTGTTACCAATTAGTCCCCGGACCTTATTTTTATTACATAGAGGTCCCTGAGTGCCCCAGGCACGCGCCTCGTGCGTGTTTTGCTGGGTATTTTGCACCGGGACCCCCAGAACTTTGGGTATTTGCATTTCAGTCCTTGTGCACAGTACCCTCTTGTGATTTTTGAATAAAATATCAAATCACCTCCAAATTCGATGAAAATTTGACACGTGGCTCCTGCCATGGTGTAAGATTTTTGAGAATTTTTGAGGACATTTCTGAGTTTATTTGCTATTTTTAAAAATTCAAAAACCTACATTTTTGCTACTGTCTAGAGTTAAAAACCCCAAAAAAATTATAAAAACCCCCCTAAAAATTCTATACAAATTAGGTACTGTTTATTTTGTGTTCCTTGATTTTCTAGCCAATTTTGGCTATTTTTCACTGCTTAAAAACCATAAAAACTTAAAAACACCTAAAAACCCCTAAAAATTCTATTAAATAACCTAAAAACCCAAAAACAATAATTTTGGTACTCAAATTTTCTTTGTTTTACCTAGTTTACAGGAAAAATACCTCTAGGCCCTTTTAAGGTCCTTAGATATTTTATCTAGGGATTTTGGGCCAGGCTGGACAGTACCTTGCATTTTTACTACTGTTTGATTTTTAGAAAATAAAATACACATCATAAAAATTCCAAAAATTCACCAAAAACATTAAAAAACATAAAAAACATAAAAATATTTTTGTTTGAATTTTTGCTTGATTTTTGATGCATTAAATAATTTGTCAAAGTTTGCTTGTTTTTGCTTTTCTTATTTTCTTCACATATTAAAAATCCCAAAAAAATATAAAATTCATTAAAAACCACTAAAAAATATTTTGTCTTTTATTTTATTCATTTTGACTACTTCGTAGGCCTCTCGACCAATCCGTGCTCCTTGAGTTCGACCCTGGGTGCTATACTAGGTTAATCTCATAGCAGGACCGCTTCTCGTATTTTTATTGTTTGATTTGTTTCGAGTGGTTCGAATTTTTCTTGATTGACACATCTGAGTGATTGAGGTCGCAACGACCTATTCTGTACCTTTACCTTAGTCGCTCGGGTTTTCGTGTCGTCACTACTCCATGTAGATATCCTCCTCGAGGTATCCATTGAGGAAAGCCATCTTGACGTTCATCTGCCAGATGTTGTAGTCAAGATATGCAGCTATAGCCAACAATGCCCTGATGGATTTAAGCATAGCCACAGGAGCGAATGTCTCATCGTAGTCGATGCCTTCCCTCTGTATGTAGCCCTTGGCTACGAGCCGTGCTTTGAAATTCTATACTTTCCCATCAGGTCCCCTCTTTCTCTTGAAGATCCATTTACACCCAATGGGTTTTACCCCTTTAGGTGGATCCTCTAGGGTCCATACACCATTCTTATGCATGGAGTCAATTTCTGACTTCATTGCTAGCATCCATCTATCCATGTCTTGATCCGCGAGTGCTTCATCAAATGAAGTAGGATCAATGTCAGTTTCACTTGACACATGGAATCCATTCCTTTCAGGTGGTGCAACCACCCTCGAACTCCTTCGAAGAGGTATGGGTGTTTCATCTTTATTTACTTCTTCAGTTTCTGGTCTAGGAAGCTCAGAATCCTCTGGGGATTCAATGAGTTCCTCTACTTCATTTTTATCTTGACCTTTAAGGAAATCATCCTCCAAAAATTTCACATCTCTGGAGACAAAAACCTTTTGGGTCTCAGGGTCTCAAGCTTGCTTATTGACTATACAAATATGTACACTCCAACAGGCATTTTATTTTTGTACATGCCTGTCCACTCTTTTGGAGATTTTGCTTGCTTTTTTTGGAATACTATTCACAACAGTATTTACATTAGGAGTTTTTCCTCTTGAGCCAGTAGACTATCCTTCTTTTGAAGCTTTATTGCAATCCACATCTCCTGTCCTCAAAACTCATCATCACCAGATGGGTTGGGGTACACTTCCCTCCCTAGAGTTGGACAAATGTTTCCATTTGTGTGCATCTCATACTGGCAAATCCAACCCCCTCATTACTGCAACTAAGTTGAGCCAAGTGAAAGGCGCATGCGTCCAAGTTAGGTTATTATCGACAAGAGTCGTGCGTGTGCTTCGAAATACTCTACTTTGGCAATCAAGAATCCCTTGAACCAAGTCTCGAGATCCTCAAAGAATTAAGTCAACTAGACCTGAAGTACCTCAATTCCAGCTCCTATAAGGTTCCTATTAATTGGGTAGATTTTAAGGTCCAACCAAGCTCCAATCTTCAGATTTTACTTAGACTTGTTCAACCATCAAACTCAATCCGAAAAATGCTAATGCTATGCAAAATGCAGAAAATATTTTTGTGATGTAATTTTCAAAGGTTTTGAACTTTTTATGGATTTTTGAAAAGATGATGCATATGCTATTTTTTGTATTTTTCAAAAAGTTTTTTCAAATGTTTTCGGTATTTTAATTTTGCAAATATTTTTTTGGGAATTTTTGAAAATAAAATAATTTTGGCCAAAAACTAGGTACAAATATTTACACAGGGATGCATCTTATATTTACAAAAAGTGGATTTTAAGGATTTACAAGGGGTAGGTGGTCAATTTTATAGAGATGTATATAAAGAATTTTAGGGTGATGTCTATATTCCTCAAACTTATTTGAAATCATTTTTACAAAAAAATTGAAAACTATAGTCCAAAATTATTTTTGCAAACAAGTTTTACAAATATTTTCACACATTTGAAAATCATTTTGCAAGGGTTTTTTCAAATAGTATATATAGAATTTTCAAAATATTTTTGCAACTATTTTTCAAATCATTTACAAATAGTTTTTTAAACATTTTATTTCTCACAAAGAAAATAACTTTTACAGATAAAAAGTCTTTACAAAGGTTGAAAATATTGAACAAAACATTTTTCAAATAGTTTTCAAAAGATTTTTCAAAAGGATTTTCAAACTATTTTTCAAACATTTGTAAAAAACATTTTGGCATGATTTATTAATCAGTAATTACACAGAGAATTTGAGGAATCATCATCTTTTTATTAATGTTTTTAATGAATTTTAATAATATAATTAGCCATAATTATTAAGGAAAATATGAAGGTACGACTTATGGCTAAAGCATATACGAATTATGTATGACCCCCCTATACTTAACTTGAGCTTTGTCCTCATAGATTAGAGAGAAAAAGAGAAGACATAACTCGTACTGAGTATAGGAAAGTCTAAAGAATAAATGAACGAAAGGAGAAATGAATGAACGAATCAGAATTGATCGTCACCCCTATACTTTGGATCAACTAATCATAAGTATAGTAGACTGTAAACAAAGCAGGGTGGGTCAAGGGTGGGAATGAATAGATCATACTCAGATTGTCTCCCCCTATACTTAGGGTAAGATATACCTAAGTATAGACAAGAAGAGGAGACAATGGAGAGGATCAAAGAATAGAAAGAACTCAGGGTGTACACCCCCTATACTTAGGATAGAGTACGCCCTAAGTATAGAAGACTGACAAAAAGGGATGGCACCTTTTTGGTAGATAAAGAAGATAGAAGAGGAAAAGAAGAAAAGATGAAAAGAGATAGAAGAAGTAATATGAACAATTCAGGATGCACACCCCCTACACTTAGGATAAAGTGCATCCTAAGTGTAGCAATGATGAAGGGGATGACATCTTGTCGGTAGAATAAGATAGGAGAGAAGGAAAAGAAGAAAAGAAGAAGAGTCATTCAAAAATGTTTTGCTATGCTTTGTCTTCTACTGCCACTTCGAAAGTATTTTCATCCTCATAGATCACTTGAATAGATTCAACGACAGACATAAACGTATCATGTTCAAGGTAAGGCTTCAGAAGCTGTCCATTGAGTACAAATGGTTGTGCGTCAGCTGACAAACTAGATTTCAGTATGCTCCCGTTGTCACGCAGATGCCTTGATAGAAACGACCCAGTCCATTAGCTCTTCGATTACCTGGAAAGATATTTAATTTCGCATCAAACAACCACACCTTTTGACCCGACTCGAAGGATTTACGACAGATATGTTTATCATGCTATGTTTTGACCTTTTCCTTGTACATCAGGCTGTTGTCGTATGCATAGTCTCTGAATTCCAATAATATGTTCAGATCCACTTTTCATTTCTTCCCGCCTTTCTCAGAATCCAAATTACAAATGTTGATGGTCCATAAATATTTGTTAATTAGTTCCACGGGCAGATGACATAGCTTGCCATACACAAGGTGGTAGGGAGACATTCCCAAGGGTGACTTGTACGTTGTCTTATAATCCCAAAGAACTAAATCAAGCAATTGAGACCAGTTCTTGCGATCTGGATGCACAAGCTTTTGTAAAATTGTTTTGATCTCCCTTTTTGAACACTCAGCTAAGCCATTGGACTGTGGGTGGTAAGGTGAAGCAATACGATGCTCTATGTTCAATTCTTAAGTTAATCTCTTCACCTCTCGGTTTATGAAATGACTACCCCCATCAGATATTAGAATCTTGGGAATCCCAAATCGTGCAATGATGTAATCTCTCAAAAATCGACAGACAGTCTTACTGTCGACGGTTCGGGTGGGGATATCCTCCATAGTCGACAGCAAGCAGAATGTATTCAAAGCCCTGGCTGTTGGGAAATGGGCCCATAAAGTTGATGCCCACGCGTTGAAGACATCTTATATCTGAATGAATTTCAAAGGCATTGTGTCTCTCATTCCTATTGTTCCACCCATCTTCTGACAGTCAGTGCAACACTTGACATAATCTTCTGCATCCTTAAATAATGTTGGCCACCGAAGGTCACTCTAAAGAACTTTTGTTGCCATCATCTTCCTAAATGATTTCCTCCAGAGTCTTGATCATGGCACAAGGCGAGGACACTTGGAACTTCCTCTTGAGGAATGCACCTCCTCCAGATACACTCTGCCCCTTCACGAAATAGATATGGATCCCCCCACTGTTAGAAATGGATTTTAGATAGGAATTTGTCTATTTTCAACTTCGGCCAATCATGTGGGATTCTCTTGGTCACTAGATAATTCACAATATCCACATACCACGAAAGCGAGGTGACTGGCAAAATTGCCTCGTCTGGAAAGGTCTCTATGATTGGTTGCAAGCTCAGCTCAGGAGATTCTGGTTTAGGAAGTTTAGATAAATGGTCGGCTACCACATTCTTTACCCTAGGTTTATCTCTGATTTCGAGGTCAAATTCCTAGAGGAGAAGGATCCACCAGATAAGACATGGTTTGGCATCCTTCTTCTGCTGTAAATACCGGATGGCCGAGTGGTCCGTGTAAATGATCACTTTGGATCTGAGGAGAAGGATCTAAACTTTTCCAAGGCTAATACTACCACTAGCAGATCCTTTTCGGTGACTATGTAGTTTTGTTGGGCCTCATCGAGCGTTCGACTAGCGTAGTGAATTGCAAATGTACATTATCTTTCCTCTGTCCCAGTACAACATCAATGGCATAATCTGACACATATGTCGTTATCACTAAAGGCTAAGTCCATATTGGTGGCTGCAAGACAAGGGCCTGAGTGATATGTTCTTTCAGCTGATTAAAGGCAAGGAGCACACGATCATCCACAATGAAGTCATTCTCCTTGCCTAGAAACTCAGTTAAAGGTCTGGCCAATTTACTGAAATCTTTGATGAATCATCGGTAAAAACCAACATGGCCCAAGAATGACCTGACTTGCTTGATTGTTGTAGGTGGCTCAAGTTTAGAAATCACCTCCACCTTGGCCGGGTCAACCTCCATGCCACGTTTAGAAATAATGTGACCCAACACAATCCCTTCAGTCACCATGAAATTTCTCTTTTCCCACGAGAGCACTAGATTTTCTTCACAGCACCTCCGTAAGACTCGATCTAAATAATCTAGACATTGATTGAAGGAGTCCCCGTAGATCGAAAAATCATCCATAAAGACTTCAAGAAAATTGCCCACCATATCAGCAAAGATTGCGAGCATATACCTCTGAAATGTGGCTGGGGCGTTGCAAAGCCCGAACGACATCCGTCTGAAGGCATATGTACCAAAAGGACAGTTGAACGTGGTCTTATCTTGATCTTCAAGAGCGACAACAACTTGATTGTATCCAGAGTATCCATCCAAGAAGCAGAAGTACTCCCTCGCGGCAAATCTCTCTAGAATATGGTCGATGAAGGATAAAGGAAAGTGATCCTTCTTGGTGGCGAGATTAAATCTTCTGTAATCTACAAACACTCACCAAGAAGTTAGTACTCTGGTCGCGATCTCCTCTCCTTTGTCGTTCTTTACAATGGTGATCCTTGATTTCTTTGGCACCACATGCAGAGGGCTCACCTATTTGCCGTCGGAGATAGGATAAATAAATCACACCATTTCTGAATTTCTTTCATAACAACCTCCCGCATATTAGGATTGAGTCTTCTTTGAAGTTCTCAAAAGGGTTCGCAATCTTCCTCCAGGAAAATGAGATGCGAGCACAAGGATAGATTGATCCCACGTAGATCTAAAGTTCTCCAGCCTATTGCCTTGCGGTTACTTTCAAGAACCTCCATCAGGCAAGATTCTTGGTCTGCGGTCAGATGAGCATTGATAATGATCGGGTACATGTTAGGTTCTCCCGCAAGGAAGGTATATTTCATATTGGAGGGTAATTGCTTCAAGTCAAGTGGGATAGGAGCTGCTTTAAAAGTGACTTCAACTATTATTCTTAGTGATGACTCTTTCATCTGTATGGTGTCTACCATGCTCTGTTATACCTCCTCGTTCAATATTTTACAGAATGTTTCAATGATTTCCTCCTCATTGCAGAATTCTTCCATAATCTGTTCTTGATCTTGAAGGTGCATCACCCCCACGGAGGTCTCATTTAGCGTGTCAGCAAGTACCTCATCCTGATCGATAAGGGGAAATTCGACCGCGGTCTCCGATCCTTCCTCGAGGCAGAGGAGTTCATGGATCTCATCATCATCCAAAAATAGGTTGGTGTCTTGAATTTCTACGAGAAATTCGCAGTCTTCAGAATAATCAATCACCCTTGCACATGATGAAGATATTCCTTCTGGCTGTCTTGCGTCAGACATGGTCTTTATTTTGATCGTTTCACTGCCACCGCCAAAAGTAATTTCTCCAGTCCCGTAATTCACCACTACGTTCGACGTTCGTAGGAATGGTCATCCAAGTATGATCGGGGTCAGGAGCAATGGAGCAGGGACATCCATATCTAGTATGACAAAATCAGTTGGGAACTGCTTCCCTGAAACGTTACTGTTACGACCTCCAACAGACCCCTAGGCTGCTTGACTGATTTGTCTACAAACTGCAGAATCATCTTTGTGGGTTTGAGCGGTCCTACCCTGAATTATGTGAGCAGTGAGGCTGGCATCAAGTTGACAGAAGGCCTGCTGTCTAGCAATGCGCATTCAAACTCCTGATTGAACATCTGACAACGTACCAGAGGTGCTCCCATACCTGGCTTGTTATTTGGGATGTTGCTGATAGCATTGACTGTGGCCATTGTGAGAATATGCTTTTCGGATTTGGCACCCTTCTGGCATTATGAGGAAGAGGTCTGCGCATGTTTGTACATACATCTTTCAATCCTTTCTTCACAGCATGCATGTACTCAAGAGCTTTCAATAATGGCATGTTCAAGACCGGATTTTGGATAATCTCAATGATAGCAGGGTCGGACAAAGCATTTTTCAAAATTTTCATTTTTGTGTTTTTTCATTGCTTCTGGAAAAGGAATATTTACAGAATCTCTAACTATGTTATTCAAAACAGTGTCCATATTGTTGTCTACAGGTGTATGGCAAAAAGGAATGGAATCATCTACAATGTGTGGACCAAAACCTGCAGGCTCATCTTCTGGTGCTGGCGTTGCACTTGTTATAGGTGCAAGATTCCTCATGTCAGGTGCTGGTTCTGGGGTATGTGTAGGCGTCTCCAATGCTGACCTATCTCCACCCATTTTACTGCTATCTTTTTGTATTTTGCTATCTTCTTAATTTCTTTATGATTATCTGGTTGGTGATGCTGCTCCAAAATTGCTTCTTGGCCCTTACGTTGGCTGGACTAACGATTCCCAATCAGATGCAATATGCTTTCCTTCGTCGTCGCTGATGTATAGAATGTCCTACCGCTCTTGAGAATAACATCATTAGATAAGAAGCAATTTAATTCACCTAAACCGGGTTGGACACTACCGACTACCTGCTCCTTGCGTCGAAAATTATTCGGGTTGGCTTCGACTTGAGCAGCGATGGTTGTTTTCACAACCGTCAAGTCGTCGATCTTCTGGTTCATCTTAGCCATATTTTTCATCAACTGTTCAAGGCAAGCAAGGGTCGGGTTAACTGACACAATCTCAGAAGGATGCCCCCTGATGGGGCCTTGGATGCGGATATGACGGGTGAGACTGTGGCCGGTACCCTTGCGAGAACTGGTGAGGAGGAGGGTTGGATGAATACTGTGAGTGTTGCTGATGAAACTAGGCAACCGGTTGCTGATGATTTCCCTGACCGTGATATCTGGACTGCTGAGGACCGTTCTGATAATTCTGTCTCCAGGTGATACCCTGAGACGGAGGCTGGTGCTGATATGAGGGATGGAAGGGTGTCCCACCCAGCTACTGGTGGTGATAGGGCATGTTACCCATGTTCTGATCTAGAGAATGTCCCTGAGGATGGGTCAGTTGTGCTTAATTATTCCATATACCATTGATTTCCTGGATCAGTGGCGGAGGTAGGGAGAACTGCTCTGGGTAAGCTGGTTGGACTCTAGCTGATATACAACCATCTGTATTTGGGGCTGCGGGGGCTGCTCCAGAACCTACATGTAATACACGTGCTGAATAGGCTGGGTTTGTGGTAGAGTCGGCTGAGGTGCTTGATTCAGTGAAGGCTCCTTCTTCACAACGGATGTCTCGACAGTAGCATACACAGAGTTGCATATGTTGGAATTCAAGGCTCGAACGAGCTGCTCCAGTTGCTAGGAGATCAGGTTCTCAAGTCCCTGGTTCCTTTTCTCAGTCACTGGATAGTTTTCGAGGTCCTGCAATCTCTTCTCGATGATATCTACCTTAGATAGGTGGCTCCCGATGATGCTTAGGTTGGATCTCTCATCTGTGTCTTCGACATGAGTAGCCATGTTCACAAGCTTGCTGATGGTGGCTGACATCTTCATGTACGCACGCGAAGAGGATTGAGCGGCTTCTCCTTCACCCATTTCCTCAAAGACATTCCAAACCACATCCTCATCCTTGTTAAAATGAGAGCTACCGCAAGCGACATCAACGAGCTTTTGGCTTTCAAGTGTTAACCCACCAAAGAAGTGTTGTACAAGACTAGTCATTGGAATCTCGTGGTGGGGACACTTTTCCTGGAGATCTTTGAATCATTCTCACGCTTCATGGATAGTCTCGTGGGGTTGCTGGCAGAAGCTGTAGATACAGACACGTAACTGATTCAAACGACCGAGAGGGTAGAATTTGTGGAGAAATGTAGACTTTAGCTCCTCCCAGTTCGTGACTGCCTTCCCCAAATGGTCGACCCAATATAAAACCTTATCTTGGAGGTTTAAAGGAAAGGCGCTCATCTTGACTACCCCCAATGGAATATCAGGGTAGTGAGTAGTAGCGCAGATGCGGCCGAACTTCTTGAGATGGATATATGGTTCCTCAGTGGTGTTCCATGGAATGTCAAAAGTAGAGATAGAAACTGCGGCACTTGAAGCGGGCATGAATCTGTAGAATTTGGATCCACTCAGTGATACGGCCCGCTTCAGGATTGTATGTCTGCTTCAAAGTTGGCTTCGGATGGGGGGGTATGCATCTATTCTATCAAATTCGAAAAGTTCATCTCCAGCACCTCCAAAGTTGTACTCTTGGTCAGGATTCGGCTCCTCCTCTCTTCGACCATCTCTTGCATCAGCCCTCCCTCCTCAAATCATTCAGCATGTCTTAGAAGGCGGTCTAGGCCGGGCTTGATTGGTCAGCTGCTGCTGAATTTCTTGTATGGATGCAGGCAAATGGCTATTGACATTATTCTACGTGGTATACTGCCCTTCGTCAGGGTTGACTTCTGCTTCATGTTGGGGTTGCGGTCCCTTTCCCCTTCTGCCGGCCATCTCAGATTCTGCTTGACTTTCTGGCTCAAAATCAGGTTTTTGGTATGCACATGGAAGAATGCTCCGATCATTCTGAATTGCAACATCAGATGGAGAAAAGTTCTTTGTGTTAAGGTCAACACAGAACTTTGTTAAGGATGGTGATGTATATGGAGTGAAATCAATGGCCATCCAAAACGGATATAGTTCGGGACAAGAGTGATCCCAATTTATTAAAGAAGGAGGGGAGTTTGGAGATCGGTTCACGAAGTTCGAACCATGTTCTCGGGAATTGCCCCGAATTATTGGAGAAGGCGAGCGGATAGAACTGATGTGGTTGTTGATAGTATCCCGACTAAACTACCCATTCGTCTCCATCTCGAAGGTCAAGAGGATGATTGATGTAGATGAAAGATACAGAGGTCAACGAGAAACAAAAGGAGCGTAAAACAATAGAATGGATCACAATGAGCAAGGGTCAATCAAGAAAGGAGAACAAATATGGTGCAAGTGCGTGATATTTTTGATCTTGACCTTAATAAAACTTAATCAATCAAACATCAAAACAATGGATTCACTAACTTGACCCATGAAGCTGTGAAGGTTAGGCAATTATCTTTGTTGTTTTTAGATTTGAATTCAAGTAATTTATCTTTTAACGAGTCCATAGAGCACTACACCTATAGGAGAGAGAATAATGCCAGAAGAGTATCCCGTACTTGTCCTCCTCCTTTGTGCACTTTTTGAGGTCCTTGTAACCCTTCCTGGATCCCTACTCAACCAAAGAAATAGAGGAGGAAGCCAATAGGCTAAACTAATACTTCAAAACTCGCTCGCAACGGAATCACCTGTGAGCATGCAAGAACCTACTCGGCCGCAAGACGATGAGACAGACACCCCCGTGAAGGCGTGGCCTATGCTCGATACTCCAGACGAGGTCGATGCTCTACACAACAGATAGCATCATTGCTGACCAAGCCCTACTCGCCTACGTATGATAGAAGCGCCAATACTTCGGAAATCCATACGATACACAAGGCATCCACAGATTGGATTTTAGGCTCTAATCTTTACGAAGTCTCTCGTTGGGAAGGAGACCTTCCAACACAACCTGAAAACAAATGAGGTCTTTGCTCACCCGAAAGCAATGAGTCCAATTAATCAATTTTATTTAGGTCAAGTATTTTTTAGCAGTCCCTTTTTTAATTTTTTTGTGTTATCACTTGTTTTACGTAGATTCAATACAAGCTCCTAACGTTTTTGTATTTTCTTTGATTCCTAATTGATCCAAAAATAGAGGGAGAAGGTCAGCAAAGCAATTCAAGGCGACACTAAATAGGAAATCTCACCTTAGTGCCTAAATGATGAATACTCAGTTAGAAGACTTACAATGCTTCTCACCTCTCTTCATGCAGGATGCGAAGCAGGAATTTATAACCTATACTAAATACCGATATGCACACGGAAATTGTCCTAAGCAGGCAATTTCTAGCGTTAAGAACCAAATGCAAAACACGAAGAGCGAAACCTAAAGTCCTCTTGGAGCCTCCTTGGTGCCCACCACGATGGGTCCTGCAAGCGCTGTATGGAGGGCTCTCACGGCACGCGGTTCAAACTAAGTGTCAAGCAATTTAATTAATTTCTAAGTCCAAACGTAAAGACTATAGGTACATGCAGTGGTTATTAGGTATTTAGCCTTAGATTACACGATCAAGCAAGCCTAAAAACTAAGGTCTCATTCCACAAAATAAAGAAAACCAAAATCGAGAATAAAATAAAAAAGGCAGTGAAATCCGTAAAAACCGTGATGAGCCCGCAAGTGAACAAACACTTGAAATTGGGACCGAGTGTCCAAAGTCCTGAGTACTTGTATTATTACAATTTTAATAGTCAAATGAATCTCTCTCTCTCTCTCATCGAAAATCAAAACAAATCCTAAACTATCTCTCTCTAAAATGCCTACTGCTCTCTCCTGTCGGCTATTGTATAATAGCCGACACCGCTTCCCAAGGTTGCATAGAGTCACCTAGGCGATCCTCCTCAGTCTGTGGTCCCTCGTAAGAAGACAAGAAAAAGATGTCAGGCAGTTCAAAATTTATAATCAAATAAAGAGAGATAATAAGGAATGGCTAAGCAAGTGAAAAGATAAACGTCTACTCTACAATTCGATGCTCCCTGACAATGGCGCCATTTGAAAAATGAGAAGATGGGAGTCGCTAAGTAATGACTTGACAATTCAGGCTCACTGTCGCTGAGGCAACTACTCAAATCCTCTCGTTAATCAACAATTAACCCATACAAGTAATTGAGCAATTAAGAGCAAGAGTTAAAATTTATTACTCCCTACTAAAATTGTATAGTGGCAAGCAAGTAGGGATCGATCACAGGAGCAACAGAGTCAAGTACACAAGATAAAAAATCAAGCACCCAATATCCTTTCACACACTTAGCAAGGTGGAAACCTTTTTGTGGTTTTAATTTTATATTTTTTATTTAAATTTTGATTTTATAATTTTATATTTTGATTTTTAAATTTTTTTATTTTGTATTTTCTTTTGATATTTTATATTTTTTCTATTTTCTTTTTCTTTAAATAGAGATATTAAACTATATAGAGAATGTATATACAAGATATGTAAGACAGAGATTAAAGTAAGTAAAAACTATTCAAAATACAGAAAATAAAATTTTTTGTGCTTTTTATATTTTTATGATGTTTTTTTGGTGATTTTTCTATATTTTTGCTAATTTTTATGGTATTTTTAAAATCGAAAATACTTAAAATAGGGAGTAAAATAATTATACGAAATTAAAATGGAGATTAAAAATACAAAACAGAGTCAAAAATTCCCCAATTTTTTTTATTATAAGATAATAATATAAAGAAAATTCAGAGATAGAAAATTGATTTTAGGATTATTTATGGATTCTATATATTTTTATGGAGATTTTTAGAGTTTTTCTAATTTTTGATTTTTATTATATATTTTTTAGTGGTTTTTATTCTGAAAGTTAAAGACATAAAAATACACAATATATATATTGGTAATTTTTCAAAAAGGTTTTATAATTTTTATGTATTTTGTAATGCAAACAGGAACAAAAATTCTTTTTTTTTTTTATTTTTTATAAATATTAAAATGCTACAAAATGTAAAATAAAATGATGATGTGAAATCAAAATGCAACAGAAAGTTATGATATATTTTTTGGATGTTTTAGAGGTTTATAGATGTATGAATTAAATACTAAAAACAAAGAGAAACTAGACTACTAGCAAGGGTATTTTTGTAAATAGTTAAAAGTGCGAGGGATAAAGTGTAAATTTCACAGAAAATTATAAATAATTATTTAAATCACTGGGCCCATCAGAAATAATCAAAAGTCGAATCCCTTCCCTGCAAAATTCCTAAAATCTCACATGAAAAAGTCACGTGCTTGGTAGAAACCTAAACGCAAGTAACAAAAAGCTGGGAGTCTGTCTACAAAATACCCAAAAATTTATAACTGCATAAAAATGCTTTAAGACCAGATAGAAATACGCTAAACCCCAAGGGGGTCCTCCACAAAATGGCCATGCCGCACGTGCACCGACCACGTGAGGTGACGTGGACGAGGATCTTAATGCAAATATGGAAAGTACGGGGGCTATGTTGTAGATATTAAAGAAATAATAAAACAACAACTAAATGTTTGAGGTCCAATTAAATACAAAATTGGCCGAGGGCAATGTGCAAAATACCCAAGGCATGGGTGATTGGACGACAGGGTGCCTCCCACTTGCCACATGTCGACATGAGGGCTGGCGATGATGGTTCGGCTCGGGTGGCCCAGATTAGAAGATCTCCCACGGATCTGACGGTGTTGAGAGGGGCTTGATTGTACGACAGCTGGCAGATTTGGGTGACAGAGAATGATTCGACGACAGAGAAGCTATCGGGAAGAACAAGGAAGAGCGCCGGTGGGCCGAGCTTCCCCTCCCCCAATCCTCCTCCTATGTGGCTCCTGAAAGCTCCAAAATGGCCGCAGGTTTCCTGCAGGCTTCCTCTGGATGCTAGGAGCGACAAAAATTCGTCGGGGTCGACTGGCGTTCTCGTACGGAGGTGGCGGAGCTGGGAGGCTCCAGCGGTTGACCAAAAATTTGCTCCAGGAACTGCTTTGATGTCTATTCCTGCAAGAAAGAGTTAAGGAGTCACGGGAAAAGTGCCTCGACTCTGTAGTAGGGTGGAATGGGCGGGTGGAGCGTCTGGCGATGATCGACGGTGGTCGACAAACACGAAGCATAACCGGACAAAGATCCAGCGATTTTTTACGATCTTTTGGATTGAATCAATGAGATGAATGTGCGAAAATAAACTATGGGTATCCTAAGGGTTTAAAAGAGAACGAAAGAAGAAATAAAAACTCACCAAGGTGACGCTAGCTGCTAGCTCTGGTGACACATTCCAGCGAGCTACATCTGCTCAATTCAACACCTTTGCGGCCTCCTGAAGGACATAATCGATTCCTGCTGTCACAAGTGGGATTTTCGAGCTTCTAGGTCTAGGTTTGAATGGTGGAAGAGTGATCAAGATTCAATGGAAAGTCAGGGGTCATTTTTATGCATGTTGATAAGCTGCTCCAAGAACGAGGAAGATCATGCGAATCGTGGCTCCAATGCCCAAGTAAACACTAGGGCGTGTATCCTCCATGCAAAGGGAGAAAAAGTCGTGAAGATGCTATCGTGAAAGGATGCAAGATGTGACCTTGAAAAAGTCGTAAAAACGAGACAAAACAACTTCTAACAAGGGGCCAGGCGTTGGGCAGAGAGTTGACCAAAGGTGAACTTCTGCCGCCACCTGGTTGGTCCACGTGGACCAACCAGGAAAAAACCTGGAAAAATAATTGTAAAATCAATAAAAAAGAAATGATTTTATTAATTTTAGGTTATTAAATAAAAAAATAATTATTATTTTATAAAATATTTTGTTATGATTTTTTTATTTTTGAGGTCTGGAATTAGAAGTTATATTTTATGATCTATATAGGTATATTTATCTATATATTTAATGTTTTATTTTTATTTTGTGTTTTTAATTTTATTAATTTTGTTTATTATTTTATAAATTTCTAACTTGTTTTTATAAAATTAAATATATTTTTATTTTATTTTTTGAGGTATTTTTATACAATTAAATAAATAGAAGTATTACTTGTATAGGTATACTTATTGGTATTATATCTATGTATTTTATACAAGTATTTTATTTTTGTGTTTTAATGATGTTTTTATTCCAGTTTTATTACATGCTTATATTATAAGTAATATTTACAAAATTATAAAAAATATATAATTATAAAAATAATGAATAATAAATAAAATAAATATTTTAATGGGTACAAATATACAATATGGGTTCAAAACCTAATGTTCACACCGTAACTCAGAAAAATATGAAACTACCTCCATTAGATATCTTATTAAAAGTTATATACAATTAAAGTGATTTTGATACATTTCGAGTTTTTATTTGAGAGATACAAGTCTGGGAAGTTGGGATTTTGGAATTTTATTTAGTTCATAACTTTTTATCTGTACACTATTTTTGTGTAAAATAAATTTTGTATTTTTATATATTTAATTATCTATAACTTTTATGTACAAAGTTTCTTTATTTGAAGTATAAAAAGTGTAACTAAAAATAGGTCCTAAAACTGAAGAAAAATGAATAAAAATAAAAGGTATTTTTATTGTATTTTGGCCCTTATCTCCCCCTCCTTTATTCCTTGTCGACCTATTCATCGAGATGCCTAGGTCTCAGGGTTTCAGGTCATAAAATATTTGCAATATATTATTCCTTTTCTTTTCTTTTCTTTTCTTTATTCAATAATTTTGGCTTCAAAAATCATATTTTATACACTATTTACATAATGATGCATGAATGCTAAAATGTCTAAATTAAGACTATTTACATGCATTTACTAGAGGTTTTAAGGCCAAAATGATAGAATAAAGATGATGACACGGAGATTCATCACCGGCTCAATATCCCAGCACTCACATCTCCTAAATGGTGCATCGGCTGATCTTCCTTGCAAATAACCAAACCATCTTAAGCGATTTTCTCGCATCTTATCCTCGATCGTAGCTACACCAACTTCCTTTCTTATTGCATCATTCCGAAATTGATCTTTACGTGTGTGTCCACACATCCACCTTAGCATTTTCATTTCTACTACAACCATTCTTTGCACATGTCTATGGTTCACAGGAATAAATAAATTAATAAATAAAATAGTAATTAAAATAGTAAGAAAATAAATAAATAAACAAATAAAATGGGGTGACACATGGTGGCTCCAGGAGCGGCCACATGCTTCTAGAAAAATGAAAATTAAATATAAAAAAATCATAAAGAAATAACAGAAAGGGTGAAATCAAAAAGTGGTCAACACAAAAGTTGCTCGTCTCAATGAGATCTACAACTTTCGTGAAGGACTAGAAATCAAAATAAATCACCTATACAGAAATGTATTTTTAGGTGGTATCTTAGAGGTATAAATTAACACATTTTTATCTTTTGCATATTTTTTTGGTATTTTAAAATACGATAAAAATTAAATAAAATAGAAAAATATGAAGTAATATTTATACTTAATTTATTTTTAATAATTAATAAAATAAAGAAATAAAATAAAATAAATAAAAGGGGATACATGTATAATATACAAGGGGCTCAAAACCCAAGTTTCACATACGAACTCTGATTCTTTTGAATTTGGTCTTGTTTGAAGGTAATTGAACGCAATTAATTCAAAAGTGGGTAGGGGTCCATAGGAGAGACTGTATGAGAGAGATATGCATGTTTTTAGATTTTTAGTCTCAAACTAGGGTTCAGGTTTTATTTGTCAATCTTGAGTTAGTATTCTATTGATATTTTTTCTTTATTAGCATTGGTATTACGTACACTATAGAGTTGATTTTATTCAATTCCGAGTTAGAGAAAAATAGATAAAAATAGTGAAAATATGGGAAATATACATGTGATATTTTCAAGTGAATTTGACTTCTTATTTATTGCAAATATGCATGCTAAAATGCATACATTAATTCTAAATGTATGAATGAGAATAATGCAAAATAAAAGGAAAAATGCATCTAACTACTCAGAAACAAAGCTCTTTCAACTTTTAGAGTGATGAATCACAATTTCATCAAAGCACAGGGGTTCTCTCTCATTGTTTGCTTTTACCCTTTCCTGATCATATGGAGGAGCCGAGTGTAGTGGTCCTCGTGATTCTATTTTTGTATATGTACACAAGACTACGAGTTATGGGCAACGAGTTTCAATATTGGAAGGTAATTTCATGGTGTAAAGCCATGCACACTGATCGAGGGAGATGTATGAGATGGATATTGTATGTTTTAAGTCGTATTAGCCGAGGACTCCTTGAATGTAGCTTGAGAGTTCCAATGATGTTTTGAGGAGGCTCTTCGTGGGGTCAGCGATCTAATCATATATGCGAGGTTTATCCTCTTAATCCATCACTTGATGATTAGTTGTTAAATTGTCATTTCATCTAAAAGATCTAGAAGAGATGTGCCTTCCACAATCTTGAGATTGTGTGAATTTTATGGATCTTGATGATGGGTTATTAAATGGTTGTTAAAGATCGAGGTGAATAGTCAACTGAAATGGGATGTCGATGATGAAGAAAATCTATATTAGAGAGGAGATCAGTGGGGTCACATTGTTAACTAACCATTCAAACTATCTGGAAGAAAAGGATCACCAACTACATCAAGCAACCTGGAAGACACCCGTTCAAGAATGGGAGAAAGGAATAACGACAAAAAAATTTATATTAATGAAAAATTGAAAACTATCATCATGTTTTATTATGTTTCATATGAACTATAAAATATTATTTATTGTAAAATTACATACTGATAAATCTACATTTTATTACCATTATGGTATCATTTTGGCCTTAAAAATCTTGGCTAAATGTAGATAAATAGCATTATTTTATACAAATTAACATCCATTATTTATTCTATTTATTGTATTTAAAATATAGTTTTTAATGCCAAAAATTAAAGAATAAAGAAAGGAAAAAGAATAAAATGCCAAAGGTATTCCATGAACCCCATGACCTATGCATCTTGATGACTGGGTCAACAAGGAATAAAGTAGGGGGAGATAAGGGCCAAGAATTCAATAAAATACCATGCTTTTATTAATTAATAATAGATTTTGGGACCTATTTTATTTTTCATCATTTATACCTCAAATCAATAAACATTATACATGAATATTGTATGAAATAAAAATACAAAATTTATTTCATACAAAAAATACACAGTATACATTTTATACTCTGAATAAAAATCCAAAATCCAAACTTTCCAAACACATATCTTCTCCATATAAACTCAAAATCTATTAAAATAC
Source organism: Ottelia alismoides (assembly GCA_037367405.1). Taxonomy (NCBI): domain Eukaryota; kingdom Viridiplantae; phylum Streptophyta; class Magnoliopsida; order Alismatales; family Hydrocharitaceae; genus Ottelia; species Ottelia alismoides. Next base: position 392,041 of record JAZKJV010006166.1, on the reverse strand, counting down.
ATGAATAAAATATTCATTTTACTTATTTTATTTATTTTTTTATAATTTTATAATTTTATATTTTTGTAAATATTATTTATAATATATGCACACAATTAGAATAAAATAAAGTGATAAAAAATTTCTAAATTAAAATAAGTATACAAAATACATAGATGGAATGCATATACTTATACCTATATATTATATACTTCTATTTTTTTAAGTGTATAAATTATATCAGAGAAATAAAATAAAATAAAAATATATTTTTGTATAAAAATAAGGTATACATATATAAAATATGAAAATAAAAATAAAAAAATACAAAATAAAAATAAAATATGCAAAACATAGGTAAATATACCTATAAATATTGTAATAAATAAGCCCATAAAAATAAATAAAATTTATAATAATATACTATGGAAAATAATAAACATTTTTATTTATAGTTTAAAATTAATCAATTCATTTATTATTTAATTTGTAAATAATTTTGGTTTGCCTTTTTCTGGTTGGTCCATGTGGACCAACTAGGGGGAGTCAAGAGTTGACACCTGTCAACTCTTCTCCCCAAGAACTAGCCTTGTCAGATCTAGATTTTGACCCATTTTCTACCTTTTTCCCCGATCGATGTAGTTTCAATTTGGGTTGCTTCCTTCACCAATTTTCTCCTTATTCATCGAGCTATCATGCTCCATCGATTTATCGAACGGAGGAGCCCTGTAGCATGCTGATCACCTCGATTAAGTCACATCTGTACATATACCTGAGCATCACCCTTTTTCAAATTTGAATCCCCTTCTTCCCATTTCTCCCCTTTTGAGTGTGTTCTTGGGATAGAGTGAGTAACATCTCACTTGCCCAGTTATTTGGCTGGTGAAGGAGTGAGGAGGAGGCTAGTTCCACCATCTCCGATGATGCGCCACCGTCGAGGTACCATCTCGTTTGTTCCGACCGAGTGATGTGTCTTTTTCCTGCTTTCCTAGGTAGACCTTAGTCATAGATTTCAATCACTATCGTTAGATTAGGTTTTAATTGCTTGAATTAGCGCAAAACACCCATTCTGTAATTTGTCGGAGTTCTGCTCCAACAAACCCTCCACTGTACCTCACTATGTTTCAGACCCACCTTTCACAATCCTATCCTTACCCTTCCATTTCTCCATGCTTTCCACTCCACCATCCAACCATATCTACTCTACATCTGCGAACCGAGGTATTCCTCCGCCACATCGCCTAAGACCTTACCGCCATCGCCCATTTCTCTCTGATTCTCCACTAATTAAAGGCAAGAACTTCGCCTTTTCCTCACTAGTGTTTTTAACTCCTTAACAGATCTTGAAGGGGGTGTATGAGCCCTATTTTGCTTCAGAAAGACCCTCCAGGAAGCCTTACACTCCAACACACCTTTGATGAGCTCCAGAATCTTTTGATGTGTCCAGGATGTAGCCGAAGGAGCTTGGAGAGATAGACAGGGGCATGCGAGCAGGCCATAGGAGTGAGTGATGAATACCCATTCATCACTCTTTATTCTTATATTTTAGCTACAAAAACCTTTGCAAATACATGTAGATATATGTAAATACAAATAATTACCAAAAGCATGCATTGTGTAAAAACTTATAATTAGCATGTTTTTGGTGCAAAAATAAAAGAATAAAGATCAAAAAGAAAAAGAGGGAAATATTTAGAATAAATATTGAGCAACCTAACCCAAGGGAGGGCTCAGCATGGGCCTGACCGCATAAGAGCCACAGTAGAGAGAGATAGGAGCTCATGTGTAGATATCTATGTAAATAAATAAAATTATATTTTCCTCAACCAAAAATATGCTTGTACATATTTTGTATATCTTTAGAAACTATTAAAAACAAAATAAAAATTTAAAAATCAAAAATGCAAAAATATCCCTCCACCATGTGCATAAACCATCATCCCTTATTTATTTAACCCTATAAATAAATGTATTTATGTTCAAAACTTTTTGTGAACATTCTATGGTATATTTTGTAAATAAAATAAATAAAAAGAAACACAACAAAAATCAAATAAAAATAACAAAAATTAAAATTACAAAAACATATTGTACATATGCATGTACATAGTTGTATATATCTATTTATTTCACCTATGTGTATAAATAATAAAAATAAAATAAAAATATCCTTTTATTCCTCATTTTATTCTATAAATAAATAAAATATAAAATGGGAATAAAAATTGTATAAAAAATAATAATTAAAAATCAAAAGTCAAAAGCCTCCTTATTGTATATATACCTATATAATGTAAAGACCTCATTTTTATTTCCAAAAATTAATTAAAAATCACCAAAAATAGAAAAAAATAAAAGAAAAATATTTCATGTTTTGGATTTTTGCAAAATCGGCCATTTTCTGCCTTATTTTTGAGCTCCAAATCCTCTCCACGTGGCAGCTTCTGGTTGGTCCACGGAGATGTTGACCTCCGGTCAACTCCCTCCGCGGACCGCCTTCTCCTGCGGATCTCGCGCCCGACCCAGTTTCGCCTCTTTTTCCGCGCTTGATCCGCGCGCCTCCTCCGCAAACCCCGGGTCCTATCGATTCCTCGTACATCCGACATGACCGCCGGGGTATTCGCATTGGGATCCGCGCTTCTCGCAGCCCTACCCGACCAGCCCTAGTCGGGTCGGCACTCACGTATATAGCCGAGCTCCGCCTCTCATTTTCGCCATCTTTGGCTCTCCACTCTCATTCCTGTGACCTCCATTGCAATCCCCGAGGTGACAGCTCGCGATTGCCCTTGTCGCAGTGAGGAGAGGGTGGCCGGACCATTGATCCGACGACTTTGCGCCGCCGTGCTCCGCCCCGTGCAGGAGCTCGAGCCTCAGGCCGTGACAACCTTCGAGGCGACGACCAGGAGCTACCTTAGCTCCAGCACAGTCTTCCACTCCACCCAGGTAACCTTCTAGCCTTCTTGTTTAGCTTAATTTTGAGTTACCCCCAAATCTTAGTTCCGCCGATTTCCTTTGATTCCGACCATATCGCGTATCTTCTCGATCATCGGAACCTCCGCTCACCATCGCCATCCCTCCGCGCACATTCTCCGCCCCTTCGTTCAACCCAGCTCGCACAGGAGCTGGGGTTCGAGCTCCACCGTCCTCTGCTCGCCGGAGCTCGCTCACCCCGACGCACCGTCCACCCTCACGTCGCTTCTTCGGGTCGAGGCACTTTGCCCTCGACCCGCGAAGCTCTTGAGATGTTTTGCAGATCCAGAGGAAGCCATCTGAGGCCCCCTCACATCCAGGCCAGGAGCTTCCCTCCGCCGTCCTCGCCGGAGCCCCTCCAGGGCTCGGTTGGGCCATCGGAGGCCACCACCAGCTGCGGGACGACATCGCCGACCTTCTCCGATCTTCAGAGGCAGCTGAGGAGGCCCACAGCACGCGCACGAGGCCGGCGAACCTCGCCGGCCACCTGTTCTGCGAGGGACCTCCATCACCGTCCGATAGCCCTCAGAGCTCCAGTTTCGATCGTCGCCGTTCATTCATCAAGGAGCAGCCACCGTTGATCACTTCGAGGGTTGATCCGGACCGTTAGCACAGAGGAAAGAGGCACCGACACCTGAGCACCGTTCGATCGTCCACGTGTCCTCCTCTGCGCCGTCGATCGGCCCACGTGCGGAAGAGAAGAGAGGCGCCTGAGACCAGAGCCGTCAGATCCGCCACGCGTCCACCATCCAGCCGTTGACGTAATAAAGGGGTAAATTACCTTAGGCCCCCTCTTAGTTTCTGTTTTACGTGTCAGTCCTGTAAATATTGTAGGAGTTTTATTTACGTAGGGTAAATTGCACATTGGACCTCGCGCTTGTTTATATTTGCATTTATGCCCCTGTTTGTGTGAGCCACGTGCATCGTCACGTGTATATTTGGTGTATTTGCGCCTTTAGCCCTGTAGTTCTGGATGTTCTTTAATGAATGAAAACTTTTTGATAATTGCATTTATGCCCCTGTGAGTGTTGTATTTGCGCATGTGCGCCTTTTGAGTGGGTTATTTGCAACATAGCCCTTGGACTTTTTGGTACGAGTTACCAAAAGGTCCTCGGACTTGTTTCTCTTACATATAGGTCCCTGAGTGCCCCAGACACGCGCCTCGCGCGTGATTTCTTGGGTATTTTGCACCAGGACCCCCAGAACTTTGGGTATTTGCACTTTGGTCCCTGTGCACAGTGCCCCCTTGTTATTTTTGAATAAAATATCAATTCATCTCCAAATTCGATAAAAATTTGACACATGGCTCCTGCCATGTTGTAGGATTTTTAAGAATTTTGGGGGACATTTTTGAGTGCATTTGTTATTTTTAAAAATTCAAAAACATTTACTTTTGGCACTGTTTCACTTGAAAAATCACAAAAATATAAAACCCCCTAAAAATTCTATAAAAATTGGGTGTTGTTTCTGTGTGTTTCTTGATTTTCTAGCCAATTTTGGCTATTTTTCATTGCTTAAAAACCCTAAAAATTCAAAAACACCTAAAACCTCATAAAAAATCATATAAAATAATCTAAAAACCCAAAAACAATAATTTTTGGTGCTCAAATTTTCCTTGTTTTCTCTAGTATACAGGAAAATTACCTCCAGGTCCCTCTGAGATCCTTAGATATTTTATTTTTGGATTTTGGACCTGGCTGGACAATACCCATCGTTTTTCTCACTGTTTGATTTTTAGAAAATAAAATACACTTCAAAAAATTATCAAAAATTCACCAAAAACACTTAAAAACCCAAAAAACATAAAAACATTTTTTCTTGAATTTTTGCTTGATTTTTGATGCTTTAAATAAATTGATAAAGTGTAATTGTTTTTTAGTCTTTCTCACTTTCTTCACATATTAAAAATCCCAAAAAAATTTAAAAACAATTAAAAACCACTAAAAATGTTTTCCCTTTTTCTCTGATTCTTGACTACTTCGTAGGCCTTTGGCCAACCCGTGCTCCTTGTGTTCGACCCTGGGTGCTATACCAGGTTAATATCATAGCAGGACCGCTTTGTTTTGATTTTACGTATTTTTCGAGTGGTTCATCATTTTTTCTTGATCGACTGAGTCTGAGTGATTGAGGTCGCAACGACCTATATTTCTGTACCTTTACCTTAGTCATTCGGACGGTCATCAGAATGGCGCCGTCGCCGGGGAGCACGGCTTAGTAGTCGTTTTTAGCTTTTTCCGCGGTTTTTGAGTTTCGCGGCTTTTTGTATAGATTTGTTGCATATATTTTTCTCATATTTCAGCCAATAATTTCTGGACTGACCACTTTTCTCTCTGTTTCTTGCGAGGGCCCGAGGAGCGAGGGCGGCATTCCTAGGAGCGCCGGTGCACCCGAGCGAAGCGGAGGCGGCTCGTTTCTTCATCGAGCAGCAGGAGAGAGCGAGAGAGAGAGAGAGCTGAGTGGGTGAGGATAGTTTAGGAATATTCTATTATTGTTGTAATAATACAGGACTCAGAGACTCAGAACTGTGCTTGACACTTAGCGGGTCTGTTTCGCCGAGCACCGGTGTGCTCGGGGGACCCTTAGGAGTTTTTCGCGGTTTTTCGCGGCTTTCTTTTACTTTTTTACTGCCTTTCCGGTGTTTACGCGGTTTTTGATCGAGCCCCTAGCCGTAGGAATTTCTGGTGCTTGTGACGTAATTAGTAGGATCCACACACCTAACTGCTTATCTGTCCCTATAGATCGTTAATTGGACCTACTAATAATAATAATAAAAATAACTTAGTCACTTTCCTGAGAGCCTACGCGCCGCGAGCCTGCCCCGTCAAGCGCTACTCCTGAACTCGACCTGTCGAGAAGAGGAGGGGTGGGTCTAGACCGGACTCTTTGGATCGAGGGCGAGTGACTGAGTTAGACGGTTCTGCGCTAGAAGTTGCTCATCTAGGACTCGGTTTTTCCCGTTGCATCATTTAGGTAGTTTATTTCCTGTCTTTAAATTCTGCGCGGATCATATTGCATGTAGAGTGCTGGAGTCAGGTACGCCTTCCTTACTTTGCATGCATCATTGATTTCATCGCGCATCGGCTTTTTCGTCTTCTCCCCCTATTTTTGGACTAAATAATCAGGAGAACCGAAAAATTCGTTAGGCCTTTTGCTTGCTCTGAAAATATTAAAAAGAAAACAATAAAATCGGGACTGCTAATCATACTTGACCTTAAAAACCGCTCACCCTAAAAACTTTGTCTTGGGGAGAGGCAACCCCCTCATTGTATTGTTTGGATGCGCGAGAGAGTGACCCGCACCCTAGGTAGAGCCTCCCGGTGCTAGACCCGACTGATTACCGACTTTTCCGTGCGGGCCAGTCGGTTGGGATAGCATCGGATATCCTAACAGTCACGTAAGCGCTCTGATATTTTGTGTGTTCACCAAAATAAAATAGACAAGATAATTTGACCGAACTTTCACGGTCTTCAGCTCGCGTTGCGTTGGTGAACCGGGGGGTTTGTTTTTGATCATAGTTGATTCCAGATCTCATCCGCACTACTCGCCAGATCAAGATGATGGGTAGACGGTCTCTTAGGCAGCCTCTGGCTGCACCGCTTTCGGGCACGTCTACCCGATCATCTAGGTTGGCCCGCGAGAGCCGAGACCAAGCTCTCCGAGCCCGAGTACGATTCCGCCCTGTTCCACCTCGACCCCCTTTCTTTCGGTACTGAGAGACATGAGCCCGAGGAGAGATTAGCAGATTTGACAGCACCTGAGTTGGGCTCATTTGATTTTGCAGACGTCGCTATGGCAGCCAGATCAGACGATCACTCCAGAGGTCCACAGGGAGACCAGCATGTTGTACTTGACCAGGGAGCGATCAACTCCCACCTTGATCGCATCGCTCGAGATAGTTTCAGCAGCAGTTACGCGATCAGGGGGCATTAATGATAGAGATGAGGCGAGAGTTGGAGAGGCTCAGAGCAGAGCGAGGCCAACAGAGCGAGCCTGAAGAGATACTGAGCGAGCCTGAGGAGATGCCTGATGCAGAGGCCGCAGCCGCAGCAGCAGCAGCAGCCGCAGCGGCAGCCGCAGCAGCCGCCGCGGCAGGAGGACCACCACGACCGATGCGGGAGTTGCACAACCCCGGATCGACTCTGATGCATCACTGGGTGGTAGTGCCAGCTATCGTGGGGACTTCAAGTTCCCCCCGAACACCTTGCAGTTACTGCCCCGTTTCCACGGGCTTGCTACTGAGGAGCCCCATCTCCACCTCCAGGAGTTTCTGATGATCTGCAGCACTGTCCACGATCGCCACGTGGACCAGGATACGATTCGGATGATAGCCTTCCGTTTTCACTGGTAGATAGAGCAGCCACCTGGCTGAAGCATCTAGGGAAGTTTGTCTACACCTGGGAGCAGCTCCGCACCGAGTACTTGAAAAAGTACTATCCACTCGGGCAGACGAATGCAGCGAGGGCCCTGATCAGCAACTTCTCCATGTTCCCCAACGAGCAGTTCCACGAGGCTTGGGAGAGGTTTCGAGAGCTCCTAGACAGATGCCCGCACCACGACATATCCAAGCCGAACCTAGTTCAGAGCTTTTTCAGCGGGTTGACGCCAGAGCTTCAGGGTCTGGTGAACGCTTCTTGCGGCGGGTCCTACTTTGCCAAGGACCACGATCAGGTCTGGGCCATCTACGAGGAGATGTCCGAGAACTACATGGTGATGTCTCAGACCAGATTGTACACTCAGAGACCCCAGCCACAGCAGCCAGGACCCGTGCAGTATCAGCGGATAGCACGGGTAGATGCAGGTCCATCCAGTTCGTCCGCAGTCGCAGCAGCACAGGCAGAGTCATCCGCTGCGGACATGGGTATCATCAGTGGAGAAGTTGGACCGCATGGAGCTGATAGAGAAGAAGCAGTGCCAGAGTATCACGCAGATGGAGCAGATGGCACAGGTCTTGAGCGACGTGAAGACCCAGCTCATGTGTCTCCAGGAGACACAGACGGCTTCACAGCCCCGTCTTCTGTCGCGAGCCGATACCGGTGGCAGCAGCAGCCCGTCCCAGCGCTCCAGCTCTTCACAGCAGCCTAGACAGGTTCACCTTGTACAGGCGGAGCCGTACCAGCAGCCGCAGCCTACCTACCAGTCCCCACCATCTCCAGACATGCAGATGGTGGTCTACCAGCCGGATCAGCCTCTGGCAGTACTGCCGCCAGACCCCTTCGATGCAGAGCCGTTGATGGATGTCAACGGGATTTGGTATGACCGCCCCCAGCCTGGGATCCGACGAGACCATCCCGGATTCAGGTGGGGGAGTGGTGGTGCCCAGCCCCAGCAGCAGCCGTCAGGACAGGGAGGGCAGTACTCCCAGCAGAGAGACCAGCACCAGCCGCAGCAGCAGCCCCCAGCATATCAGCAGCATTCATCCTACGGTCCTCGTCCCTATCAGCAGCAGGGACAGTCTTGGAGACGTGAGCAGCAGGCTCACCAGGGATACCAGCAGCACCCTCCCTCTTACCCCTCTTACCCACCACAGCAGTTCCAGCAGCCTCACCCACAGAGAGGCCACCCGTCGGGCTCCCACGAGAGCCCCGCCTTGGATGACATTGCCCGCCTCCTCACGGACCAGCAGGCTACATTCAGACGGGAGATGGACGAGTTCCGCCAGGAGATGCGGGACCTGGTGAGAGGGAAGGCCGCCATACCAGCCCAGATCGAGCCGAATCCGAACAACCTTAAGAGGAAATCTGAGCAGGTAGTACATCCTGAGTTAGCCACTCCTAGTGACCCATTTGATGATACATCTTCGGATCTATTTGATGCTGATTTTGTCACACTTAGGAGCGGTAGGACCCCAGCAGGCGGCGGCGCCTCATCTGAGCTGCACTACGAGGACACTCCAAGGATGCCACAGGAAAGAGGAGGAGAGCGGTACTGAGGCCGCTCCAGATGATGACGGTGGTACTGATGCCACCAAGGATGCTGATCCCACCGGCGGTACTGAGGCCGCCGCTTCACCAGTTCGAGGAGGTGGTACTGATGCCACCCATTCAGCCGAGCCAGCCAGCGGTACTGATGCCGCACGACGTCTACCAGCAGCAGCAGCAGCAGAGCCAGCTCGTGGTGGTACTGAGGCCACCGGTGTTTGTACAGATAGAGATGTTGTTTTTCCTCGCACTCATGTATCTCGGAACTCTGCTATGAATAAAGGAAAAGGTTTACTTTCTTCTGGTCCCACTGTGGTGCATGATGTATGTGTGGATCCGGTCCTTGAACCGCTTAGACCTTTTCCTAGTCCTTCATCTGAGAAGGACCCAGTGATCCCCTTCCCTAGAGCCCTTCAGATGGGGAAGGGGAAGAAAAAAAGAAAATCCCAAAAAGAGAGAGCTTGAGGAGTTCAGCCAGAGAATGATTGATCGATTCCACATCCAGCTGACCCTCCAGGAGGCTTTGCAGCACATCCCCCTTCTCCAGCGTTCTTTTGAGAGATAGGACTACAGTCAGGAGGAGGAGGAGGAACCACACTTCAGAGATCCATGTGCTGACGAAAGCCACGTGTTTTGCGATACAGAACCGCCTGCCAGCCAAGAGGCCAGATTCAGGGGCCCGTATGTCAGATGCCAGATTAGCGAGCAGAGGTTCGACCGTACTCTTTTAGATAGCGGATCATCGATCAACCTTCTTCCGGCAGCCCTTCTCGACCGTTTCGAGTTGGGCACTCTTCGACAGAGCAGGACAGTCCTTCAGTTCGCTGATCGATCTGTCAAGAGGCCGAAGGGGTTATTACGAGACGTTATCGTCACGATTCAGGGCCTGAAATTCCCCGTGGACTTCGTAGTGTTGGACATGGAGATCCCTGAGTCAGTGACCGATACCCCCATCATCCTTGGTCGTCCGTTCTTGGCCACAGCCAAGGCGGTGACTGATAATGATAGTGGGAAGGTGTACTTTCGCGTCGAGGGCGAGAGTATACAAATAGAGACGGTCGAGGACTACAGAGCCAGACTCAGAGCCTGCTCCGATGCGAGTACCGATTCAGAGAAGCTGACAGACGCAGAGCCAGACATCCACCAGGACTGTGATTTTGTGATCACAGATGATGAGGCAGCTTGGGCAGATCTTGAGACACAGACCACCCTCTCACTTTCAGATACAGCTGATGCAGAGACGATAGCAGAGAAGAGTCTGGAGAGCACTGGCCTGGTTCAGGATACTATTGAGGAAGCAGGGCCGGTCCTTGATCACGACACGATGTTCAGTGATGGTGGTGCTGAGGCCACCTTGTTTTCCGGTGGTACTGATGCCACCGCGAGTGATGCAGATCCCTCGGATTCAGAGTCTGATTGGGCCGATTGCTATGATCAGATGCCAGACCTGAGTTCACCTGAGCCTATAGATGAGGAGGAGGCAAATGCAGAGCCGAGCAGAGACAGTGCAGTTGAGCAGCCTTCTCCCGATCCAGTTTGCGAGAGTACGCTTTCACTTTCCCAGGCAGATTTGGCAGACTTAGCCGCTTTCACTCAGTTCCTTCCACAGCCAGATTTGCCAGCACCCAGCATTCCAGAGCGAAAGCCGCTCCCTACTTCGCTGAAGTATCGATTCCTTGCGGGCGATCCAGAGATGTACCCAGTCATCATCTCCGCCGAGTTGACTGGAGAGCAAGAATCCCGTCTGATGGGGGTTCTTGAAAAGAACCGCAAGGCGATCGGATGGAGCGTAGCGGATCTCCATGGGATTAGTCCAGCAGTGTGCTCCCACCATATCTATCTTGAGGAGGGGGCGAAGCCGTCGCGTGAGTTCCAGCGGCGACTGAACCCCAACCTGAGAGAGGTCGTGATGAAGGAAATATCCAAATGGTGGAGCGCAGATTTTATTTATCCCATTTCCGACTCCAAGTGGGTCAGCCCCTTGCATGTGGTGCCCAAGAAGACGGGCATCACGACTGTGATCAGTGAGTCGGGAGAGGAGATCGCTACACGAGTACCCACCTCTTGGAGGGTTTGCGTTGACTACAGGAGACTCAACCAAGCCACCAAGAAGGACCATTTCCCCCTGCCTTTTATTGATCAGATCATTGAGAGACTGGCAGGGAAGAGCCATTATTGTTTCCTGGATGGGTACTCGGGCTACAACCAAGGGGCCATCGCTCCTGAGGATCAGGAGAAGACCACCTTTACCTGTCCCTTCGGCACATATGCTTTTCGACGCATGCCATTTGGGCTATGCAACGCCCCTGCGACTTTTCAGAGGTGCATGCTGTCGATCTTTTCGGACATGGTAGGGGAGTGCTTAGAGGTCTTCATGGACGATTTCTCGGTCTACGGCGACGGATTCGATTCTTGTCTTGACTGCCTAGACCGGGTACTCCAGCGATGTATCGAGTTTCATTTGGTTCTGTCATGGGAGAAGAGTCACTTCATGGTGACTCAAGGGACGGTGCTTGGCCACATCATCTCCAACAGGGGCATGGAGGTTGATCCGGCCAAGGTTGATGTCATTAGAAAACTCACACCACCGTCCAATTTGAGGCAGCTACGGTCATTCCTGGGGCACGTTGGATTTTATAGGAGATTTATTCAGGATTTCAGCAAGATTGCCTGACCGTTGACTGACCTCTTGACGAAAGACACTGAGTTCCTTGTCGATGACAAGTGTCTCTCGTCCTTTGCGACTCTCCAGCAGCATGTTATTGAAGCTCCTGTCCTCCAGCCGCCTGATTGGTCTCTCCCATTCGAGATCATGACGGACGCCTCCGATTTTGCCGTAGGGGCAGTGCTGGGACAGAGGAGGGATGGAGTGCCATTTGCCATACACTATGCTAGCCGCACATTGGATTCCGCCCAGCGGAATTATACGGTCACAGAGAAAGAGATGCTAGCAGTAGTGTTTGCCCTAGATAAGTTCAGATCGTATATCATTGGATCTAGAGTGACTTTGTTTACAGATCACACCGCCATCAGGTACCTCATGGCAAAGAAGGATGCCAAGGCCAGATTGACTAGATGGATCCTTCTACTCCAGGAGTTCGACATTGAGATCAAGGATAAGCCTGGAGTCAAGAATGTGGTGGCGGATCATCTTTCCCGACCAGAGCAGCCTGAGGATTCTGAGCAGATTGATCCCATTCGAGATACCTTCCCAGATGAGGCGATCCTTGCTATCGCCTCACTCCCGTGGTATGCCGATATTGTGAACTTTTCTCGTTGCAGGGAAAGTCCCACAAGATTGGCCCAGGCAGAGGCTTGAGACCTTCCTTGCGAAGGCCAAGTCCTACCACTGGGAGGATCCCATCCTTTACCACGAAGGAGGGGATAGCGTCTGGCGTCGGTGTATTCCTCAGGAGGAACACCATAGCGTCCTCACTTACTGCCACAAGCTTGGGGCAGGAGGACATCATTCTGGGAGGAGAACGGCACAGAAAGTGCTCCAATCCGGCTTGTGGTGGCCTACCCTCTTCAAGGACTCTGATGAGTTCGTGAAGAGGTGTACTGACTGTCAGAGGATGGGCACTTGTGGACATCGTGATATGATGCCGATGCAGCCCATTCACTTCTGTGAGGTTTTTGACGCATGGGGGCATCGATTTCATGGGTCCATTCCCTAAGAGTCAGGGATTTGAGTACATTCTGTTGGCCGTTGATTATGTGAGTCGTTGGGTTGAGGCTATACCCGCCCGAGCCGCTGATGCGAGGACAGTTTGCAGATTTTTGAGGAAACATATCATCACGCGGTTCGGGGTTCCACGAGTTCTGATTTCTGATGGGGGGTCTCATTTCATCAACGACCAGGTGAAGGCCCTTGCTAGCGAGTTCAGTATAGACCATCGTGTTGCCACACCTTACCATCCACAGACGAATGGTCTAGCTGAGGTTTCGAATAGGGAGATCAAGAATATTCTGCAGAAAGTCGTCCGCCCTGACCGAAAGAATTGGTCACAGCTTTTGGACTCGGTCTTGTGGGCATATCGGACGTCTTTCAAGACTCCATTGGGCACATCTCCCTTTCGTCTCGTTTATGGCAAGCCGTGCCATTTACCTGTTGAGCTGAGGCACAAGTCACTGTGGGCAGTTACAGATATTTTGATGGATCCAGATGGTATGGGAGACCAGAGAAGGGCAGAGTTAGCTGCCCTGGAGGAGCTTAGAGATGCAGCTTTCTCAAGCAGCCTACATTATAAGGAGAAAGTCAAGGAGTGGCATGATTCTCATATCAGCCACAAGCATTTTGAGATTGGACAGAGAGTATGGCTGTTTGATGCGAGGCTACGATTATTTCCAGGGAAGCTACAGAGCAAATGGAAGGGACCTTTTCTCGTCAGAAAGGTGCACGACAATGGTAGTATTGATATATCCGAGTTGTCTTCTGAGAGCACCTTTCGAGTGAACCGGCCAGCGGCTCAAGCCATTTCTAGATCATGAGCCGCGGGACGTTATTGTTGCCCCTATTCATTTTGCGTGAGATGTGGTCTCTTGACTCACATCTTTTGCATCTCACGCCTGATTTTCACTGTTCCTCCGCCTGTATAGATCCAGTTGTCCATATCATTCTATTCTTTAGTCCCACATCCCTTCTCTCATCTTATGATTATGCTATACTTAGGGTGTACTTTACCCAAAGTATAGGGGGATGTTGGACCTGCAAGTATTCTTTTCATTCGGTTTGCTCCTGTTTTGCTGCCTATACTTAGGGATACTTTACCCTAAGTATAGGGGGGGCAGACTCTGTATCTTCTTCACTCGGATTTCCCTTCATGTACAGCTTGCTATACTTAGGATTAGTTAATCCTAAGTATAGGGGGAAACCACCGAGCTCCTCTCATTCTATTCATTCATTCATTCCTGTACTTAGCCAATCCTTTTCACTCCCCTTTTACTAAGCACGAGTTATGTCTTCTTCATCGCTCTTGATCACTCTGAGGACATCGTTCGAGCTAAGTATAGGGGGGGTGTGTATATATTTCATATATACTTTAGCCATAACTCGTACTTTGTGTGAGTGTGTTAATAAATAAAATGGCTAAAAATCACAAAAATTTTAAAAAATTTTCATGTACATAAACCCCTTTTATCCATGCACATACATAGCTAGTGTACAAAGTATTTTTGTAAAAATGATTTCAAAAATCTTTTGTACAAAGTTTGTGTAAATATTTTTGTATCAAAATTATGTACATAGTACAAAATTTTTCCAAAATGTTTTGAAAATCAAGAGTTTGCAAAAATCTTGTGTAAATGTTTGTAAATATCTTTTTGCAAAACTTGCACCTCATGCATCATCATCATCCATGATTTCAAAACATTTTTCAAAAATTTTGCATGATTGTAAAATATTTGTAAAAAGCATCTTGTGTACATATATGTATATAATTTTTCCTGGATGAGAGTTGACATTTAAACTAAGCTGGAATTAAACTGAGAAATGGAGCTTGAATAAGATCTTAATCCACTTAACTTTAAGAGGAACCTTATAGGATTTAGGTTTTGAGGCTTTTCAGGTCCATAAGGACTTAATTCTTTGACTCCACTAGGCTATGAGCATATGTCATCTTGATGAGCTTAAGTAGAACACTTAACAACACACGCATGACTCTTAGAGACAATGGCTTGACTTGCACCTGCACTTTACACATGGCTCTCCACGGATGAGGTGGTGAGGAGGCAGTTTCCTTTGGCTTGGGATAGCATATGAGGGTGGTACTTCTAGGCGGAACCTCTCTTCTTCTTCTAGTGAAGGAAGTGCACCTCAACTTGGTCTAGTGGTGATGAAGGCTAAAGACAGAAGCTGTGGGTTGCAATAAAGCTTCAAAAGAGGGATAGTCTACTGGCTCAAGAGGAAATTTCTTGTATATATGCTGCACCATGTAGATATGTGATGGCACAAAATCCCGAACGACTAAGGTAAAGGTATGAAATGATAGGTCGTTGCGACCTCAGTCACTCAGAACGTGTCAATCAAGAAAATGAACCACAAATGAAGATAAATCAACGAAACACAGAGGAGTGGTCCTGCTAGAGGATTAACCTGGTATAGCTCCCAGGGTCGAACACAAGGAGCACAGATTGGCTAAATAGCCTACGATGTAGTCAGAAATCCGAGGGAATCTTTTTTAGTGGTTTTTATTTGTTTTTATATTTTTTTAGATTTTTTAGATTATAAAGAAAATGAAAGAAAGGAAAAAACAAGGCAACTTCCACAATTTATTAAACACACCAAAAATCAAACAAAAATTCCAGAAAATTGGTTTTTAGGTTTTTTTAAGTTTTTTACTGTTTTTTGGTGAATTTTGGAATTTTTCTAATGGGTAAATTATTTATTAAAAATCAAACAATGCAACCAAGAAGAGGTACTGTCCAGCAAGGTTAGAAACTCAAAAATAAAATATTTAAGAGTTTCATTCAATCCTGAAGGTAATTTTCCTGTAAACTATGAAAAATAAGGAAAATTTAGGCACCCTAATTATTATTTTTGGATTTTTAATTTAATTTTTATAATTTTTATGGATTTTTAAGGGTTTTTCAATTTTTAAGGTTTTTAAGTGATGAAAAATCACCAAAATCGGCTGGAAAGTCAAACAGCAAGCAAACTACAATACCTAATTTTTTTAGAATTTTTGGTGGGGTTTTTTATATTTTTTTTGGTAATTTTAAAGTCAAACAGTGGCAAAAATAGGGGTTTTTGAATTTTTAAAAATAGCAAATGAAATCAAAAATGTCCTCAAAAATCACAGAAATGCCTACACCATGGCAGGAGCCATGTGTCAAAATCTCATTAGATTTGGAGGTCATTTGATATTTTATTCAAAAAATAACAAGGGGGCACTGTGCACAGGGACCTAAGTGCAAATACCCAAAAGTTCTGGGGTCCTGGTGCAAAATACCCAGCAAAACACGTGCCAAGCACGTGCCTGGGGCACACAGGGACCAAATGGTAATAAAAATAAGTTCCGAGGGCTTATTGGTAACAAGTACCAAAAGTCCAGGGGCTTATTTGCAAATAACCCAAAATAAAACGCACATATGCAAATAAAACATTCACAGGGGTATATATGCAATTACTCAAAAAGTTTTATTCATTTCATAACAACCAGAACTACAAGATTAATTATGCAAAATTCCCTAAATAACACGTGACGAAGCACGTGGCTCTCAACTGGCAGGGGTATAAATGCAAATAAAAATAAGCACGAGGGTCTCTATGCAAATATCCCAGAAAATAAACAACTGACTCGACAACTTACAGGACTGAAACGAAATAAAGCAAAGATAAGGGCCTAAGGGTAAATTACCCTTTATTAAATGGAGTCGTTGGATGCGCGCCACGTGTAGATCGGACGGCTGCAGAGGGTGGGCGCTCCAGATGGTGTCTCCTCGGATCGGACGGTGGAAGCTACTCCTCGATCGGACGGCCAAGATCTGATCTGGAGCGATGAGGACGATCGGACGGCGATGGAGGGTCCTCGAAGAACAGGTCCCCGGTGAGACTCGCCGGGCTCGTGCGTGCGCTAGGGTCCTCCGGTGAGCCTCCTGAAGGTCGGAGAAGAATCGCGGAAGGCTCCCGCGTCTGCCGGTGGTCTCCGACGGGCAATCCGAGCTTCGAGGAGCTCGAGCAAGGCCGGCGGAGCTGGGTCTCCTGGCTGGATGACGAAGGGCCTCAGACGCCCTCGTTTCGACCTGAAAAACGAACCAGAAGACTCGCGGGTCGAGGGCAAAGTACCTCGACCCGGTTAGGCGGCGTGAAGGTGAAGTGTGAGTCGGAATGGCGAGCTCCGGCGAGGGTGGTCAGCGAAGGAGCTCGGTTCCCTGATCCTGTGCGATCTGGGTTGTGTCGAGGGGTGAAGAAGGTGCGGAGAGGTCTGGCGGAGATGATGGCGGTGTCGGAATGGAAGATGGGTGGTCGGAGGTGCCTGGCGAAGGCGGCGGAGCTACGCTAACAGTAACTGAAAAATCATAATCTAAGCTATCCTACGGCCTAAGGGTTCTACCTGGGTGGTCGGAGAGACTGGGGAAGAGCAGGGGGTGCTCCTGGTCGTAGCCTCGAGGGTCGTCTCGGCCCGAGGCTCGATGCTCGACGCTGGTGGCGGAGCAGCGGCGGCGAAGATCGCCGGATCAGTGGATTCGCCTCCTCGCCTCGCTGCAACAAGGGCAAACGCTTGCTGTCACTCTCGCGGTGCCTATGGAGGTCACTGGGAAGAAGGAGAAGGTCCAAAGATGAGGCGCGGAGGCGGCGGAGGTCGGGATATATATGGTGACAGGTGCGATTAGGGTTGGGTGGAGACAGCGATGGAAGGCGTGGATTTTGTGGCGAAAGATCGGGCGAGGATGAGGGATGATCGGCGAGGAATCCGGGCATGGGGTTCGCGTGGGAGACAGCCTGGAGATGCGTGGAAAAATCAGCGAAGGCGGGGCGGCACGCATCTTCCAGAAAAGGAAGGAGTCCGCGGGGGAGTTGACCGGGGTCAACAATCCCCCGTGGACCAATCAGGAGCTGCCACGTTTACTCGATTTTTGTTTACTTATTTTAAGGTAGAAATAGGCCGAATTAAGGAAAACTCAAAACATGAAATATTTTTCTTTTATTTTTTTCTATTTTTTGGTGATTTTTAATTAATTTTTGGAAATAAAAATAGGGTAGCTATGTATATAGGTATATGTACACTATATGGATTTTTATTTTTGATTTTTTTATTTGTTATTTTTATGTATTTTTATGCTCATCTTGTATTTTATTTATTTACATCCTAAAATATGGAATAAAATGGTATTTTTATTTTATTTTAATTATTTATACACAAGGGTGAAATAAATAGTTGTATATATTTATATACATGGTATTTATACAATGTATTTTTGTATTTTTCATTTTGTAATTTTTATTTGATTTTTGTTTTGTTTCTTCTTATTTATTTTATTTACAAAATATGCCATAGAATATTCACAACAAGTTTTGAAAATAAATACATTTATCTATAGGGTTAGATAAATACATGGGTGATGGTCTATGCACATGGGAAAAAGGGTATTTTTGAATTTTTGATTTTTATTTTGTTTTTAATAACTTTTACAAAATATATACAAATATTTACAACATATTTTTGGGTGAGGAAAGTATATAGTTTTATTTATTTGCAAATATATACATATGTGAGCCCCTATCTCCCTCTACTTGGCTTTTATGCGGTCAGGCCCATGCTGAGCCCTCCCTTGGGTTAGGTTGCTCAATATTTATTCTAAATATTTCCCTCTTTTTCTTTTTGCTCTTTATTCTTTTTATTTTTGCACAAAAACATGCTAATTATAGGTTTTTACACAATGCATGCTTTTGGTAATTATTTGTATTTACACATATCTACATGTATTTGCAAAGGTTTTTGTAGCTAAAATAGAAGAATAAAGAGTGATGAATGGGTATTCATCAATATGCTGTACATAAGTCCTTGAAAAAAAATGCAAAAATGCAAAAATGCAAAAAGAACTCCAAAAAAGTGGTGGGTCGGATTGAAAATTTAATAACCCCACCGGAGTGTATATAGTCAAATAAAGCAAAGCTTATGGTATCCATGTTACATCTCATGAAGCTTGCAGCGGAAGACTTAGCTACACTGGCTAGGCTTCCAAAACTCTATACTTCTTCCCCCTCTTCTTGAGCCGGTTGCACTTGAACTTAGAAGGGAATACCCCGCTTCTCGAGGAAAGAGTTGCTAGACCGAGGCATTAGAGTTACCAGGTTGAGGGAGGCTGTTTCTTTGTTACTTCTGAGGTGGGGAGCCACATATCACTTACACTGCATGGAAAGATTCATGGTCATTAGAGTTTGTGTATGTAGACTTGTTCTGATCTGGTTTATTAAGGAGTCTTGTCCATAGATTGGTGGAACTTAGAGGCTGTTGGGTTTTAAGCTTAAGTCCAAATAAGGTTCCGACACATTAATAATCCAAAGATCTGATCGAGCTCCATATTTCAATTTAATGAAGGAAAGTTTAATAATTCAACCTTGATCCATGTACATCCTCTTTTTCTTTTTCTTTCTTTTTCACTTCTTTTTCAAATAAGTGTTTGCTAAGGGACTAGCAAAGTTAAGTATAGGGGGGTGATGAATACCCATTCATCACTCTTTATTCTTATATTTTAGCTACAAAAACCTTTGCAAATACATGTAGATATATGTAAATACAAATAATTACCAAAAGCATGCATTGTGTAAAAACTTATAATTAGCATGTTTTTGGTGCAAAAATAAAAGAATAAAGATCAAAAAGAAAAAGAGGGAAATATTTAGAATAAATATTGAGCAACCTAACCCAAGGGAGGGCTCAGCATGGGCCTGACCGCATAAGAGCCACAGTAGAGAGAGATAGGAGCTCATGTGTAGATATCTATGTAAATAAATAAAATTATATTTTCCTCAACCAAAAATATGCTTGTACATATTTTGTATATCTTTAGAAACTATTAAAAACAAAATAAAAATTTAAAAATCAAAAATGCAAAAATATCCCTCCACCATGTGCATAAATTATCATCCCTTATTTATTTAACCCTATAAATAAATGTATTTATGTTCAAAACTTTTTGTGAACATTCTATGGTATATTTTGTAAATAAAATAAATAAAAAGAAACACAACAAAAATCAAATAAAAATAACAAAAATTAAAATTACAAAAACATATTGTACATATGCCATGTACATAGTTGTATATATCTATTTATTTCACCTATGTGTATAAATAATAAAAATAAAATAAAAATATCCTTTTATTCCTCATTTTATTCTATAAATAAATAAAATATAAAATGGGAATAAAAATTGTATAAAAATAATAATTAAAAATCAAAAGTCAAAAGCCTCCTTATTGTATATATACCTATATAATGTAAAGACCTCATTTTTATTTCCAAAAATTAATTAAAAATCACCAAAAAAAATAGAAAAAAATAAAAGAAAAATATTTCATGTTTTGGATTTTTGCAAAATCGGCCATTTTCTGCCTTATTTTTGAGCTCCAAATCCTCTCCACGTGGCAGCTTCTGGTTGGTCCACGGAGATGTTGACCTCCGGTCAACTCCCTCCGCGGACCGCCTTCTCCTGCGGATCTCGCGCCCGACCCGGTTTCGCCTCTTTTTCCGCGCTTGATCCGCGCGCCTCCTCCGCAAACCCCGGGTCCTATCGATTCCTCGTACATCCGACATGACCGCCGGGGTATTCGCATTGGGATCCGCGCTTCTCGCAGCCCTACCCGACCAGCCCTAGTCGGGTCGGCACTCACGTATATAGCCGAGCTCCGCCTCTCATTTTCGCCATCTTTGGCTCTCCACTCTCATTCCCGTGACCTCCATTGCAATCCCCGAGGTGACAGCTCGCGATTGCCCTTGTCGCAGTGAGGAGAGGGTGGCCGGACCATTGATCCGGCGACTTTGCGCCGCCGTGCTCCGCCCCGTGCAGGAGCTCGAGCCTCAGGCCGTGACAACCTTCGAGGCGACGACCAGGAGCTACCTTAGCTCCAGCACAGTCTTCCACTCCACCCAGGTAACCTTCTAGCCTTCTTGTTTAGCTTAATTTTGAGTTACCCGCAAATCTTAGTTCCGCCGATTTCCTTTGATTCCGAACATATCGCGTATCTTCTCGATCATCGGAACCTCCGCTCACCATCGTTATCCCTCCGCGCACATTCTCCGCCCCTTCGTTCAACCCAGCTCGCACAGGAGCTGGGGTTCGAGCTCCACCGTCCTCCGCTCGCCGGAGCTCGCTCACCCCGATGCACCGTCCACCCTCACGCCGCTTCTTCGGGTCGAGGCACTTTGCCCTCGACCCGCGAAGCTCTTGAGCTGTTTTGCAGATCCAGAGGAAGCCATCTGAGGCCCCCTCACATCCAGGCCAGGAGCTTCCCTCTGCCGTCCTCGTCGGAGCCCCTCCAGGGCTCGGTTGGGCCATCGGAGGCCACCACCAGCTGCGGGACGACATCGCCGACCTTCTCCGATCTTCAGAGGCAGCTGAGGAGGCCCACAGCACGCGCACGAGGCCGGCGAACCTCGCCGGCCACCTGTTCTTCGAGGGACCTCCATCACCGTCCGATAGCCCTCAGAGCTCCAGTTTCGATCGTCGCCGTTCATTCATCAAGGAGCAGCCACCGTTGATCACTTCGAGGGTTGATCCGGACCGTTAGCACAGAGGAAAGAGGCACCGGCACCTGAGCACCGTTCGATCGTCCACGTGTCCTCCTCTGCGCCGTCGATCGGCCCACGTGCGGAGGAGAAGAGAGGCGCTTGAGACCAGAGCCGTCAGATCCGCCACGCGTCCACCATCCAGCCGTCGACGTAATAAAGGGGTAAATTACCTTAGGCCCCCTCTTAGTTTCTGTTTTACGTGTCAGTCCTGTAAATATTGTAGGAGTTTTATTTACGTAGGGTAAATTGCACATTGGACCTCGCGCTTGTTTATATTTGCATTTATGCCCCTGTTTGTGTGAGCCACGTGCATCGTCACGTGTATATTTGGTGTATTTGCGCCTTTAGCCCTGTAGTTCTGGATGTTCTTTAATGAATGAAAACTTTTTGATAATTGCATTTATGCCCCTGTGAGTGTTGTATTTGCGCATGTGCGCCTTTTGAGTGGGTTATTTGCAACATAGCCCTTGGACTTTTTGGTACGAGTTACCAAAAGGTCCTCGGACTTGTTTCTCTTACATATAGGTCCCTGAGTGCCCCAGACACGCGCCTCGCGCGTGATTTCTTGGGTATTTTGCACCAGGACCCCCAGAACTTTGGGTATTTGCACTTTGGTCCCTATGCACAGTGCCCCCTTGTTATTTTTGAATAAAATATCAATTCATCTCCAAATTCGATAAAAATTTGACACATGGCTCCTGCCATGTTGTAGGATTTTTAAGAATTTTGGGTGACATTTTTGAGTGCATTTGTTATTTTTAAAAATTCAAAAACATTTACTTTTGGCACTGTTTCACTTGAAAAATCACAAAAAAATATAAAAACCCCCCTAAAAATTCTATAAAAATTATGTGTTGTTTCTGTTGTGTTTCTTGATTTTCTAGCCAATTTTGGCTATTTTTCATTTCTTAAAAACCCTAAAAATTCAAAAACACCTAAAAACTCATAAAAATCATATAAAATAATCTAAAAACCCAAAAACAATAATTTTGGTTCTCAAATTTTCCTTGTTTTTTCTAGTATACAGGAAAATTACCTCCAGGTCCCTCTGAGATCCTTAGATATTTTAATTTTGGATTTTGGACCTGGCTGGACAGTACCCATCGTTTTTCTCACTGTTTGATTTTTAGAAAATAAAATACACTTCAGAAAATTATCAAAAATTCACCAAAAACACTTAAAAACCCAAAAAACATAAAAACATTTTTTCTTGAATTTTTGCTTGATTTTTGATGCTTTAAATAAATTGATAATGTGTGATTGTTTTTAGTCTTTCTCACTTTCTTCACATATTAAAAATCCCAAAAAAATTTAAAAACAATTAAAAACCACTAAAAATGTTTTCCCTTTTTCTCTGATTCTTGACTACTTCGTAGGCCTTTGGCCAACCCGTGCTCCTTGTGTTCGACCCTGGGTGCTATACCAGGTTAATATCATAACAGGACCGCTTTGTTTTGATTTTACGTATTTTTCGAGTGGTTCATCATTTTTTTCTTGATCGACTGAGTCTGAGTG
Source organism: Ottelia alismoides (assembly GCA_037367405.1). Lineage (NCBI taxonomy): Eukaryota > Viridiplantae > Streptophyta > Magnoliopsida > Alismatales > Hydrocharitaceae > Ottelia > Ottelia alismoides. Next base: position 369,423 of record JAZKJV010006166.1, on the reverse strand, counting down.
ATTGAGGTCGCAACGACCTATATTTCTGTACCTTTACCTTAGTCATTCGGACGGTCATCAGTGAGAAACATCAATAGAAGCTTTCCTTTGGCGAGTCTTCCCACGTTATTGCAACCATCTCGTGAGCTATCCAATCACTTCCAGTTGTCGGATAGCACATACACCGTTCGATCAAGCTCGCCTCAACAGGTGATTCCATCTATAAGATCTAATCTCAGCCTTTGATAGAGGAAAGGTTATCGTGCAGCATGGGCGCAACACGTGGATAAGTCAACTGATCTTAGATGTCTGCCCGAGCGCTTAGAGGGATAAATTGCATTACACATCCCCCACATTTTTGCTTTTTGTCTTTGATCCTATAAAATATTTTGCATGTTTAAATATTTGAAAAAAATACATTGGAACCCCTGTAGTTCTTTGATATTGCTTTTGGGTCTATTCCATGTCACCTCATGTGTGATCCAACATGAGGTGGAGATATTACATTAAGGCCCCTACAACTTTTGTAATTTCAATCTAATCCACTAACTTTTTATTCTAGGTATATAATTTTGGGTATTTTGTAGAATCAACCTTGCACTTTATTTTAATTACATAAATTGCCTTGCTAGTACACTAATTTTTATTGATATCTTCTATTTATTAAAAATAACATCTGCGCTCCAAAAATTCTCAAAAAATAAGATTAGAATAAAATCTCCAATTTAGATACACGTTATATTTTTATATTTTAATTTAGGCATTTATCTATTTATTAAAAATAAAAAGAATAAAATTTTACCCTATTTGAATTAAAAATCTCCAAAAAATAAAAACTTTTGAAAATATCCAATTTTTTCAATTTATTTTACAACACCATAACCAAAAATCTTAAAAAAAGAAAAATAGAACACATAAAAATTAAAATATCCAAAATCTAATAAAAAATATGAAAAATTCCCCAAAATTCCAAGAATATATCCTTTTATCTTTCAATTTTCTTTATATTAATAATATCTATTAAATTGATTCGGAGAAATTTTGACAAAATTTTCCTTTTTATCTTCAAATCAATTCGGCCCATTCATTTAATCCCTAATTTGGGATATTTTTGAGTTTAAAAATATGATCAATTAGAAAAATTATCTAAAAAATCACAAAAATAATAAAAATGATTGAAAAGACAGAAATATTTAATTATGCAATTTTTGAATGGTTTTAGTAACATTTATAAATTTATTACTCTACATTGTATGTACAACCTTATATATTATTATATTAAGTATTTTAAAACAAAAACAAATTAAAAATAAGAGACTATAAAAAAATATAATTATAAAATTAAAAACAATTTAAAAATAATGTAAATTTTAAAATCCCAAAAAATAAAAAAACCCAAACAAAAATACATAGACATGGGGAACATAAATTTTGGATTTCATTTTCCCGATCAATCTAGTTTGCTCCCCGTGTTTGACGTTCTACGCATACTTACACCTATATACAAGAGTTATAATAAATTTTAACTTCGCACACTTATTTTCCATTGCTTGACTTATAATGTGGGTTAATTGTTGAATTAATTTGGGTTTCGTTAGCGGTCGCTTCAGCGATAGTGTAGCTCCTACCTTGTTTGGATTACATTAGACCCTCACAAAATATTTGCTTTTCAAATGGCACCGTTGCCGAGGAGCAATGTCATATAGATTGGATTTCTTTCTTTATGCCTTATTGTCTACATTTTCCCTTTATTTATTTTTTGATTTTGATATTATTTTGTTATTTATCTAAGCACCCTAGGATCACGGATCGAGGGAGGCTCTACTAGGAGCGCCTACGCACCCAGATGAAATAGAGTCAATTTTTAGACCTAGCTGTCAGGAGAAAGCAATAAGTGAAGACTTGGAGGATTTTTGAAGACAGTGCACTTTATTTTATATTTCATTTTATTCATAATTTGAAGTGAGAGATATACACATTTATTGTTATAACATGGACTCTCTTGAAATGTGACACTTCATGAGGTCCAGTGCCCCGAGTGATTGTTCGCTAGGGGGCTCAACAGTTTTTGTCGTATTTTAACTGCTTTTTTTTTCTTTGTTTCATGATTTTTTTATTTATTTTGTGTTATTGAGCCCTAGTTTAAGATTTTCCTGTTCGATAGAGTAAGGTCGAAATCCCTAATATGTTTGCATGTACTTATAGATTTGATTTTGGACTTAATCCATTTTAAATTTCTTCTCACTTGGACTTGGAACCAAGCGTCGACATGGACTCTGCACAATGCTTGCATGACTCATTGTGGCAGTCACCGAAGTGCTTCCCAAGATCGGACTTTTGAGTTCCATATCTGAGTGATTAGAATTTGTATTTTACGATAATAGCAAGTATTATTCTAGGGAAATTTCATTGTATTGCATTTTCATATAGATAGGTTCCAATTCTGCGTAGCATCCTTGCATGAAGAGAGATGGAGGCAAGGTGAGCATTTCTACTTAGCATTCATCATCAATTTCGCTTGCATTGCTTTTCCGACTCTCTCCCTCTGATTTTGATTACCTAGGTGCTAAAATGAATTGAACCCTTGTTATTATTAGAAATACAAAAAAATGATAACCAATAAAATCGGGATTGCTAAGTTTACTCGACCCTAAAATCAAAATGAAAAAAATATTTGTCTTGGGGACAATAACCCCCTCATTGTATCTACATTTTATTTTGATATGTACACACCAAGGATTAGTGCCCCAATCCTATGCCTTCCTACTGAAAAATGAATAGATGAGAGTCGCTAAGTAATGGCCTGACACATCAGGCTCACTATCGCTGAGGCGACTACTCAAACCTCCTCGTTCATCAACAACTAACCCACACAAGCAATCAAGCAATTATGCGCAAGAGTTAAAATTTATTATACCCTACTAAGAATGTATAATGGCAAGCAAGTAGTGGTCGAATGTAGGAAGCAAAGGCGTAAAACAGGCTAGACAAGAGTCAAGCACCCCATGTGTTGTGAATCACTTAGCCAAGTTGAACCTTTTTTGTGGGTTTTTAATTTTATATTTTTTTAATTTTATATTTTTTTGATTTTATATTTTGATTTTTAATTTTTGTATTTTCTTTTTAGATTCTATACCTTTTTTTATATTTTATTTTCTTTTAATAAAAGATGTATACTAAATAAGAAAAGGAAGATAAAATATTTATAAAAAGAGGTAAAAATAGTCAAAATTTAGGAAATGAAATAGTTTTGTGCTTTTTATATTTTTCTAATTTTTATATGATTTTTCTAGATTTTTTCTAATTTTTTGGTATTTTTATAGGCAAAAATGCTGAAAGCAGAGAATAAAGTAAAAGGCTGAAACTAAAATGAGGATGAAAAATTTCAAACAGAGTCCAAAATTCCTCAAGTTAATTTTAAAATGGAGGTAATAAAACAGAGAAAATTCAGAGATAAAAAGTATATTTTTAAGATTTTTGTGGAATTTGTAATACTTTTATGAATATTTTAAGAGTTTTGCTATTTTTAGGAATTTTCTTTTGAATTTTTAGTGATTTTTGAACTAAAGTTAAAACACACAAAAACAAACAAAATATAATTTTTTTGGAATTTTTCAAAAATGTTTTATAATTTTTGTATATTTTCTAATGCAAACAAATCTAAGAATGCATGTTTTTGAATTTTTATAAATACTAAAGTACAGTGAAAATGCAAAATAAAAAAATAGCGTGAAAGCACAGTACAACATGAGTGTATGCCTATTTTTAGTGATTTTTTGAATTTTATGGATGCATGAAATAAATAGAGACAACAAAGAGAAACTACACTACTTGCAAGGGCATATATGTAAATATCCAGAAGTCCAGGGGGGTTAACTTGTAAATTTTCCAAAAATATATATCTCAATATAAAAGTTCCGGGACCAAATACAAATTCCAAGACCCGCAGGGGTGTCTGTGCAAAATGTCCAAAGTCACGTGCACGCTGCACGTGACTAGCAAGGACCTGACTGTAAATACTCAAAAGCCGGAGGGCCTATATGCAATTTTTCCAAAAATAATACAATGTTACAAAATATTCCTTGACTAAATAGAAATACCCAAAGTCTCGAGGGTTCCTGTGCAAAAATCCCACACCCCACGTGCGCGAGTCACGTGAGGTGACGTGTACAAGGACTTGAGTGCAAATAAAGAAACTACTAGGGTTTTTTTGCAAAAAAGTTGCACAAAATATTAAACTGCAGATGAAAGTTTCAGGTGTAGATAATAAATACAAAAATGCGTGAGGGTATAGCGCAAAATTACCCAGCGCCTGAGCAGATCGAACGGCGTGGCCTCCTTCACTAATCCACGTGGCGGTTCTAGGACGGCCGATGGCGATTCGCTGATGATGGCTGATGACATGCCAAGCGACTAAGGTAAAGGTACTAAATGGTCGTCGCGACCTCAATCACTCGGTTGTGTCAATCAAGAAAAAGAGAACACCAATATAAGATAAAATCAAATCAAAATCAATAGCGGTCTTGCTATTTTATTAACCTGGTATAGCGACCAGGGTCGAACACAAGGAGCACGTGATGGCCTTGCGGCCTACGAAGTAGTCAAAAAGAGTCAAAAATAAAGAGAAACTATTTTTGATGGATTTTTAAGTGTTTTTACATTTTTTTGGATTTTTAATTAAAAAGGAGAATAAAGGAGCAAAGGAAACAAGCAAGTTCAAGTAATTATTTAATGTATCTAAAATCAAGCAAAAATTCCAGTAAAAATGTTTTTGTGTATTTTATATTTTTTACTGTTTTTAGTGAATTTTTGGGATTTTTCTGATTTTTATATGATTTTTTAAAAATGAAACAATGACAGAAAAAGGAGGTACTGTCCAACCGAGCTTAAGGGACTTAGATAAAATATGTAAAAATCCCTAATAAGCATGGGGGTAATTTTGCTGTATAGAGAAAGAAACAAGGAAAATTTAGGCACCTTAATTATTGTTTTTGGAATTTTAGATTAATGATTAGAATTTTTATAAGATTTTTAGTGTTTTTCAACTTTTATGAGTTTTATATGATGAAAAATGACCAAAATTGGTCAGAAAATCAAGCAAGGCAAAAGACACAGTAGCTAATTTTTTTGTGATTTTTAGATGAGTTTTAATATTTTTTTGTGAATTTTAAAATCAGACAGTAACGAAAATTGATGTTTTTGAATTTTTAAAAAAATCAAATCAAAACAAAATGTCCCCAAAAATTCCAGAAACTTTTACAACATGGCAGGAGCCATGTGTCCAATTTTCATTGGATTTGGAGTTGATTTGCTATTTTATTCAAAAATAAGAAGTAGGTACTGTGCATAGGGACCTAAATGCAATTAAAACAAGTTCCAGGGGGTCCGATGCAAAATTCCCAGGAAAACACGTGCGAGGCGCGTGACCTGAGGCACTTAGGGACCTAAATGTAATAAAAACAAGTTCCCTGGACTAAATAATAACAGGTATTAAAAGTCCAGGGGGTTTGTTGCAAAATACCCAACAAAATAACGCGCATACACAATTAATTCACGCACAGGGGCATAAATGCAATTATCCAAAAGTTTTCATTCATTCAATAACAACTCAGAACTACAGGATGAAACATGCAAATATCCCAAAAATCACGTGTCGAAGCACGTGTCCTCAACACACAGGGGTATAAAAGCGAATACCATAAAAGTCAAGGTCCACTATGCAAATTACCCTACTGAAATAAACGTTTTAAAATATTTACAGGACTAAAAAGTAAATGCGAAAACTAGAGGGGCCTAAGAGCAATTTACCCCTTATTAAATATCGAGGGCTGGATGTGCGCCACGTGGAAGATCTGACGGTCGAGGAGGCACGGCGCACAACGAAAGAACCCTCGGCGCGATCGAGCGGCTAGGAAGCTCCCACGTGGAAGATCTAACGGCTGAGGTGCGTCATGGGTGAACGAAGGGCTTCCGCTCTGATCGGACGGTGGAAGCTCAGCCACGTGGATGATCGAACGGGTACAAGACGTTGTGGCTAAGCCTCGTTGAGCCAACGGTGCGGATCGAGTCTTCAGATGATCGGACGGTCAGAGCTGCTCCTCGAATGGATGGCTGGGATGCGAACTGGAGCTGAAGGTCGATCGGACGGCTGCAGAGGATGGAGGACGAACAGTTCGCCGGCGAACTTCGCCGGACTCGTGCTGACACAGGAGTCCTCTTCGGAGGCCACGGATGATCGGAGGAGAAGCGTGGAGGCCTTCCGCGTCGCCTGGTACCCTCCGATGACTCGACGGAGCTCTGGGGAGCTCAAGCGAGTCCGGCGGAGGAAGAGCTGCTGCTGGTGCGAGTTGGAGCCCTCAGATGAGCTCGATTGGACCTGAAAAGCACAGTAGCTAACTCGCGGGTCGAGGGCAAAGTGCCTCGACCCCGTTAGGATTGGTGACGGTGGTCGGTGAGGCGGGGCAAGTGAACTCCGGTGAAGCGACGGCGAAGGAGTTCGAATCCCAGCTCCTGTGCGAGCTAGGTTGAATGGAGAGGCGTAGAACGTGCGCGGGAAGAGGGCGAGTCCGATGGTATGGTCCGATGATCGAGTGAAAGATGGGGGTGGCCGGAATCAGAGATGAACGGCGACGGCGAGATTTGGGGGAAATCGGAAATTAAGGAAATAGAGAAGAAACTACAGCTACCTGGGTGGTCGAGTCGACTGTGGGTGAGCTGGCGATGCTCTGGGTCGTGGCCTCGTGGGTCGTCGGGGCCCGAGGCTCGAGCTCCTGCTGTGGGCGGAGCACGGCGGCGCTTGCTCGCCGGATCAGTGGTCTCGCACTCCCTCCTCGCTGCAACACCATGGGGAGCGAGCTGTCACTCTCGCCGATGCGATGGAGGTCCTTGGGTGGAGAATGGAGGAGCCAAAGATGGAAGAATAGGGTGGCGGAGCTCGAGCTTTATATGGCCAGGAGTCCGACTAGGGTTGGTCGGGTAGGGTTGCGTGAAACGTGGATCTCGAGGTGGATACCCCGGCGAGGGTCTCGGATGCAAGGAGAAGATGTAGGACCCGAGGTTTGCGGAGATGGCGAGCGGATCGAGCGCGAAAAAGAGGAGAAGTCGGGTCGGGCGCGAGATCCGCTGGAGAAGAAGGTCTGCGGAGGGAGTTGACCGGAGGTCAACATTCCCGTGGACCAATGGGAAGCTGCCACGTGGAAAAGAATTGAAAAATCAATTATAAATAGTAAATGGTAGATTATTAAAAAGTCAAAACATGAAATATTTTTGTTTTAATTTTTTCTATTTCTTGGTGATTTTTAATTAATTTTTCAAAATAAAAATAGGGTATTTACAATATAGTACTATACATAGGTATATATACAATATAGGGTTTTTAATTTTGATTTTTAATTTGTTATTTTTATACAATTTTATTCCCATTTTATATTTTATTTATTTATATCATAAGACATAGAATATGTACAAGGTTTTTGGGAATTAATTTTATTTATTTATAAGGCTAAATAAATATAATATGAATGGACTATATACATGGTGACTATATACATGAGTGATGTTTTTGTTTTCTTTTTAATATTTCTATTTTTGTCTTGATTTTATATTTATAAATATATACAAATATTTACAATCCAATTTTAGTCTCTTTTTGGGAGGAAAATATTTTTATTTTATTTACATGTATATTTACACACATGAGTCCCTATCTCCCTCTACTTTGGCTTTTATGCAGTCAGGCCCATGTTGAGCCCTCCCTTGGGTTAGGTTGCTCAATATTTATTCTAAATATTTCCCTCCTTTTCTTTTTACTCTTTATTCTTTTATTTTTGCACAAAAACATGCTAATTATTAAACTTTATACAATGCATGCTTTTGATAATTATTTGTATTTACATGAATATACATGTATTTGCAAAGGTTTTTGTAGCAAAAATATAAGAATAAAGAGTGATGAATGGGTATTCATCAATGGCCCAGATTAGATCCTCTGAAGAGGATGACAACTGATGGAGGGCCGGATCCAATGGTCAGTGCTTCTCGCCAAGAACGGAGAAGATCCAACGGTGCCGGGGCTATCTGCATGAATGCACGAAGAACTCGAGCTTGGCGAGCTTGGATCGGCTAAAGCTCGAGTCTCAGTGCACCTGGGACTCCTCCGACGACATCAATCGGTTCCTGCGAGGGTCCTCATCGTGCTGGTGGCGGAAAAGGGACCGGAGGCGTCGGGGGTTCCCCTACGGCGGCGAGGCCAGGACAAACTCTAGGAGAGCTCTGGCGAAACGCAAAATTCACCTCGAGGCATCTCTGAGGCTCCTGGAACCTGCAAGAAGAGTCAAGGAGTCGCAGAGAATTTGCCGCGATCCGCAAGTGAGCAAAAAGGGGCAGTGGGTGGCGCGGAGGTGTTCGTCATCGGCCGACGAAACTCGAGGTCGGCCAAACGAGAAATCCGAGGGTGTTATCGATGATTGAGCGAGATGCAATGAAGGGGGGAACGTGGATGAGATTCTCAACTTTCCTAAGGTCTAAAGAGAGTACAGGATGAAGGAGAAAAGACCTCACCAAGGCGGTGCTGGAAGAGGACTCCGACGAGACCTCCGACGAGGGATGCGCGTCGATTCGACACCGCCAAGACCTCCAAACACGCGCGTCCAGCTCCTGCTGTCACCAGGAAGGATACTCGGGTGCGAGATCTAGGGTTTAGAGGTGGAAGAGCGATCAAAAAGTGAAGGAAGGTCGGAGGGTCTGTTTATACACATTGACGGGGCGACGAAAGGAATGAGGGATCTGGAGCACGCCAGCGATACGCGGCCCAAGGAGAGCTGCTGGCGTGCATCGTGGAGGATCGAGGAGCAAAAGTGCATAAGAGCTCATCACGAAAGGATGCAAGGTTCATCCTCGAAAAATTCGTGAAAACGGGTCAAAACCACAGTCTGACAGCCTACAGACCTCGGCTAGGGAGTTGACCAAGGTCAACCAACGGATGCTTCTGGTTGGTCCACGTGGACTAACCAAAAAAATCCGTGGCAAAAATATTTAAAAAATCGATTAAAAATAACAAACAATTTTATTAATTTTTGGCTAAAAAATAAAAAATGTTTGTTATTTTCTGAAATATTTTATTAAGATTTTTATTTATTTTTTTGAGGTTTAAAATGACAAGTTACTTTTTATAGCTTATATACAGGTATATTCACATATATAATTTATTAATTTATTTTTATTTTGTGTATTTAATTTTATTATTTTTTATCATTTTATAAATTTAGAACATACTTGTATAAACTTAAATATATTTTTATTTTATTTTTCTGATGTAATATGTATACTGAAATAAATATAAGTATAATTCACATATTATAGTTATAGGTATTATACCTAGGTATTTTATACAAGTATTTTGATTTTGAGTTTTATTGATGTTTTTATTCCAGTTTTACTATACCCATATATTACAAATAATATTTACAAAATTATAAATATCAAATTATAAAAATAATGGATAATAAATAAAATGAATATTTTAATCGGTATAAGTATACAAGGAGGGTCCAAAACTCAACTTTCAACCGTAGCTCCGCAAAATATGAAACCATCTTCATTAAATAGCTTATTGAAAATTATATACAATTAAAGGTGATTTTGGTATGATTCGAGTTTTTATTTGAGAGATACAGATATGGGAAGTTGGGGTTCTGGAATTTTATTCAAACCATAACTTTTTATCTGTACATTATTTTTGTATGAAATCACTTTTTATTTTCTTTATTTAATTATCTACAACTTTCATGTTCAAAGGTTATTTGTTTGTAATATAAAAAGTGGAACTAAAAATAGGTCCCAAAATGAATAAAGAATGAATTAAATAAAAGGTATTTTGGACCTTATCTCCCCCTACTTTATTCCTTGTCGATCTAGTCATCGAGATGCCTAGGTCTCGGGTTTCGGGTCATAAAATATTTACAATATGTTATTCTTTTTCTTTTCTTTTCTTTATTCTATAATTTTGGCTTTAAAAACCGTATTTATACATTATTTGCACAATGATGCATGATGCTAAAATGCCTATATTAAGCCTATTTACACGCATTTACTAGGGTTTTTGAAGCCAAAATGATAGAATAAAGATGTTGAAACGTAGACTCATCATCCTCCTATACTTGCCTTTGCTAGTCCCTAACAAACACTTATGCAATAAGTGCAAAAAAGAAAAACAAAGAAAAGAAAAAGAAGAAAAATGGATTAAGTTTAATTATCAAACTCGTCTTCACAAAATCAAAGTTTGGAGCTTAAGTCAAGCCTTTGGAATTTTAGTGCGGGCGGAACCTTAATGAGAACCGGATTTGAAATCCAACATCCTTCGAGAATCCCAAAACTCTGCTCAACAGTCGGGTCAGAAATATTTCAACTCATATGCAAACCCTTATGACTATGAATCTAACTCGTACAGTGTAAGTGATATTGGCTCTTCCCAACTGAAATGACAAAGAGACCGACTTCTCCAATATGGCAACCCAATGATCTCCAATCCAATGACTCATTCCTCGAGGAGCAGGGGTATTCCCTTCTAAGTTCAAGTGGCAACCAGCTCAAGAGGAGGGGGTGAAGAGAAGAATGGACGGTAGCCAGTGTAGCTACCTATCCTAGGATGCAAGACCAGTGTAGTCAAGTCATCCAGCTGCAGGATCACATGATTTGACTTTGAAGCTCAAGCTTGCTTATTGACTATGCACATATGTACACTCTGGCATGCATTTTTAATTTTTGTACAGGCCTGTCCACTTTTTTTTGGAGTTTTTGATTTTTGTTCTCTTTTTTTAATACTATATACATCAGCATTTACATAGGGAGTTTTTCCTCTTGATCCAGTAGACTATCCCTCTTTTGAAGTTTTATTGCAACCCACAATATCATGTCCTCAAAACTCATCATCACCGGATAGGTTGGGGTGCACTTCCCTCCCTAGAGGAGGACAAGTGTTTCCACCTATGTGCGTCTCATACCGACAAATCCAATCTCCTCACCACTCCAACTGAGTTGAGCCAAGTGAAAGGTGCAGGTGTCCAAGTTAGGTCATTATCAACAAGAGTCGTGCGTGTGCTCTGAAATACTCTACTTAGGCAGTCAAGAATCCATTGAACCAAGTCTCGTGATCCTCAAAGAATTAAGTCAACTACACCCGAAGTACCTCAATTCCAGCTCCTATAAGGTTACTGTTAATTAGGTAGATTTAAGGTCCAACCAAGCTCCAATCTTCGGATCTTACTTAGACTCTTCAATTATCAGACTCAATCTGAAAAATGCGAATACTATGCAAGCCATGCAGAAAATCTTTTTGTGATGCAATCTTCAAAGATTTTGAACTTTTTATGGATTTTTTAAAAGATGATGCATATGCATTTTTTAGATTTTTCAAAAGGTTTTTTCAAATGTTTTTGGTATTTTACTTTGCAAATGTTTTTGGGATTTTTGAAAACAAAAAGGTTTTGTCCAAAAACTAGGTACAAATATTTATACGGGGATGCATCTTGTATTCACAAGAAGTGGATTTTAAGGATTTACAAGCGTAAGTGGTCGATTTTAATAGGTATATTCATAAAGAATTTTTATGTAAGATGTATGTATTCCTCAAACTTATTTGAAACCAGTTTTTTCAAACAATTTAGAAAACTATAGTCCAAAATAATTTTTACAAATAATTTTACAAACATGTACATACATTTGAAAATTACTTTGCAAAGGATTTCCAAAAAATATATATATAGATTTTTCAAATATTTTTGCAACCATTTTTCAAACCATTTGCAAAACATTTTTCAAACCTTTTTATTTCACACAAAGAAAATAATTTTTCAAACAAAATGTTTTTACAAAGGTTGAAAACATGTAACAAGACGTTTTCAAATTTTTTTTCACGAAGATTTCAAACTATTTTTGAAACATTTTGCAAAAAAATATTTTCACCTGATTTATTAATCAGTAAATACACAAAGAATTTGAGGAATAATCGCATCTTTTTATTAAGTATTTTTAATTAATTTTAATAGTACAATTAGCTATACTTATTACAAAAAATACGAAAGTACGAGTTATGGCTAAAGTATATACACAGTATCTACGACCCCCCTATACTTAGCTTGAGTTATGCCCTCATAGATCGGAGAGAAAAGAGAAGACAAAACTCGTACTGAGTATAGAAAAGTCTAAAGAATAATTGAATAAGAGATGAATGAACGAATGAGAAGTTGACCGTCCCCCCTATACTTAGAATCAAATAATCGTAAGTATATCAGACTGTACACAAGGCAGGGAGGGTCAAGGGTGGGAATGAACAGATCGCACTCGGACTGTCTCCCCCTATACTTAGGGTAAGATATCCGTAAGTATAGACAAGAAGGGGAGATAGAAGAGAGGATCAAAGAATAGAGTCAACTCGGGGTACACACCCCCTATACTTAGGACAAAGTACATCCTAAGTATAGAAGACTAACAAAAAGGGGTAACACCTTTTTGATAGATTGAGAAGAGAGAGGGGAAAAGAAGAAAACAAGAAAAGAGATCAGAAGATGGAATATGAACAACTCGGGATGCACATCCCCCCTATACTTAGGATAAAGTGCATTCTAAGCGTAGCCTTGATAAAGGGGATGACATCTTATCGGTAGAATAAGATAGAAGAGAAGGAAAAGAAGAAAAGAAGAAAAATCATTCAAGAATGTTTTGCTCTGCTTCATCTTCTTCTGCCACTTTAGAAATATCTGGCTTATCCTTGTATATCACTTGAATAGAGTCAACGACAGATATGAATGTATCATGTTCAAGGTAAGGCTTTAGAAGTTGTCCATTGACTACAAATGGTTGTGCGTCAGCTGGCATATTAGATATCATTACACCCATTGTCACACACATGCTTAACTAGAAACGACCCGGTCCATTTACTCTTCAATGTACATGGAAAGATCTTTAGTTTCGCATCAAACAACCACACCTTATAACCCGGTTCGAAGGACTTGCGACAGATATGCTTGTCATGCCATGTTTTGACCTTCCTCTTGTACATTAGGCTGTTGTCGTATGCATAATCTATGAATTCCAATAGTCTGTTCAGATCCAGTTTGCGGTTCTTCCCGACTTTCTCAGAATCCAAATTATAGATGTTAATGGCCCATAAATATTTGTGAATTAATTCAACGGGCAGATGGCATGGCTTTCCATACACAAGGCAGTAGGGAGACATTCCCAAGGGTTACGTGTGCATTGTTCTGTAAGCTCAAAGAACTGAATCAAGAAGCTGAGACTAGTTCTTGCGATCCGGATGCACAAGCTTCTGTAGAATTGTCTTGATCTCCCTGTTTGGACATTTAGCTAAGCCATTGGACTGCGGGTGGTAATGTGAAGCCACACAATGTTCAATGCAGAATTCCTGAGTCAGCTTCTTCACCTCTTTGTTTATGAAATGACTACCCCCGTCAGATATTAGAATCTTAGGGATCCCGAACCGTGATATGATGCGATCTCTCAAAAATCGACATGCAGTCTACTGTCGGCGGTTCAGGCGGGGATAGCCTCCACCCAACGACTTACATAGTCGACAACAAGCAGAATATATTCATAACCCTAACTGTTGGGAAATGGGCCCATAAAGTCGATGCCCCATGCGTCGAAGACGTCTAATATCTAAATGAATTTTAGAGGCATCGTGTCTCTAATTCCTATGGTTCTGCCCATCTTCTAACAGTCAGTGCAGCATTTGACATAATCATCGACATCTTTGAATAGTGTCAGCCACCAAAGGCCACTCTGAAGAACTTTTGTTGCCGTTCGTCTTCCTGAATGATGTCCACCAGAATCTTGATCGTGGCATAAGGCGAGGACACTTGGAACTTCCTCCTGAGGAATGCACCTCTTCCAGATACAGTCTGCCCCCTCACGAAATAAGTATGGATCCTCCCACTGGTAGAAATGTATTTTAGACAAGAATCTGTCTATTTTCAACTTCGACCAATACTGTGGGATTTTCTGAGTCACGAGATAATTCACAATGTCCGCATACCAGGGAAGCGAGGTGACTGATAGAATTGCCTCATCTGGAAAGGTCTCTATGATTGGTTGCAAGCTCAGTTCAGGAGATTCCAGCTCAGGAAGCCTCGACAAATGATCGGCCACCACATCCTTTACCCCAGGTTTATCTTTAATCTCAAGGTCAAATTCATAGAGGATAAGGATCCACTGCATAAGGCGTGGTTTGGTGTCCTTCTTCTGCTGTAGATACCGGATGGTCGAATGGACAGGTAGATGATCACTTTTGAACCGAGAAGGTATGATCTGAACTTCTCCAAGGCAAAGACTACCTATAGCAGCTCCTTTTCAGTGACAGTGTAATTTCATTGGGCTTCGTCAAGCGTTCGACTAGCGTAGTGAATTGCAAACGACACATTTCCTTTGTCCAAGTACAACACCAATGGCATAATCTGACGCATCGGTCATTATCTCAAGAGGTTGAGTCCATATCAGCAGCTGCAAGACAGGGGCCTACGTGATAAGTTCTTTCAGCTGATTAAAGGCAAGGAGCACAAAGTCATCTACAATGAATTCATTTTCCTTACCGAGCATCTCAGTCAACGGTCTGGCCAATTTGCTGAAATCTTTGATGAATCATCGGTAAAAACCGACATGGACCAAGAATGACCTGACTTATTTGATTATTGTAGGTGGCTCTAGTTTAGAAATCACATCCACCTTGGCTGGGTCAACCTCCATGCCACGTTTAGAGACAACGTGACCCAGCACTATTCCTTCGGTCACCATGAAGTTGCTCTTCTCCCACAAGAGTACAAGATTTACTTCACAGCACCTCCATAAGACTCGATCTAAATAATCCATATGTTGATCGAATGAGTCCTCGTAGACCAAAAAATCATCCATAAAGACCTCAAGAAAGTTGCCCACCATGTCAGCAAAAACTGCTAGCACTCCCCTTTGAAATGTGGCTGGGGCGTTGCACAACCCGAATGACGTTCGTCTGAAGGCATATGTACCAAAAGGACAAATGAACGTGGTCTTCTCTTGGTCTTCAGGAGTGATGGAAACTTGGTTATACCCAGAGTATCCATCTAAGAAATAGAAGTATTCCTTCGCGGTCAATCTCTCCAAGATCTGGTCGATGAAAGGTAAAGGAAAGTGGTCCTTCTTGGTGGTGAGATTAAGTCTTCTGTAATCCACGCATACTCTCCAAGAGATGGGTACTCTGGTTGCGATCTCCTCTCCTTTGTCATTCTTTACAATGGTGATCCATGATTTCTTTCGCACTACATGTAGAGGGCTCACCCATTTGCTGTCAGAGATGGGATAAATAAATCCTGCATCAAACCATTTCTGGATTTCCTTCATAACAACCTCCCGCAGACTAGGATTCAATCTCCTCTGGAGTTCGCGAGAGGGCTTGTAGTCTTCTTCCAGGAAAATGCGATGCGAGCATAATGATGGATTGATCCCATGGAGATCCGAAGTTCTCCAGCATATCGCCTTGCGATTGCGTTCAAGAACCTCCATCAGATGAGATTCTTGATCTTCGGTCAAATGCGCAATGATAATGACCGGGTACATGTTAGGTTCTCCCGCAAGAAAGGCATATTTCATTTTGGAGGGCAAGGGTTTTAACTCTGACGTGTTCTGAGCTGCTTCAGAAGTAACTTCAGCTATTAACTCAGGTGGGGATTCTTTCATCTGTTAGGTGTCCACCATATACTGTTCTGTGTTTCAATAATTTCCTCTTCATCACCAGATTCTTCAATAATTTTCTCTTGATCTTGAAGGCATATCACCCTCGCAGAAGTCTCATTCAGCGTGTGAACAAGCTCCACATCTTGATCGATAAGGGGAAATTCGACTGCGGTCTCCACTCACTCCTCGGGGCAGAGGAGCTCATGGATCTCATTGTCATCCAAGAATAAGTTAATATCTTGAATTTCTGCTAGAAAGTTGCAGTCATCAGAATACTCAATCACCCTTGCGCATGATGCAGATGTTCTTTATGCTGGTGCTCCCTTGGGCAGGGTCTCTACTTTGATCGTTTCAGTGCCAGTGCCAAAAGTGATTTCTCTAGTCTCATAATTCACCACTGCGTTCGACATTCGTAAGAATGGTCGTCTAAGTATTATTGGGGTCAGGAGCAATGGAGCGGGGACGTCCATATCTAGCACCACAGAATCGGCCGGGAACTGCTTCCCCTGAACCGTGACTACTACGTCCTCCAACAGACCCCTAGGCCGCTTAACTGATTTGTCTGCAAACTGCAGAATCATCTTTGTAGGTTTGAGCAGCCCTAGCCTGAATTCTGTAAGCAGTGAGGCTGGCATTAAGTTGACAGAAGACCCACTGTCGAGCAATATTAGTTCAAATTCCCGATTAAACATCTGACAACGCACAATAGGTGCTCCCATATCTGGCCTCTTATCCAGGAGGTTGCTGATGGCATTGACTGTGGCCATTGTGAGGATATGCTTTTTGGACTTGCCACCTTTATTCCTGGAATTATGAGGGTGAGTCCTACGCTTGGTGGTGCATGCATCTTTCAATCCTTTCTTTACAACTGGCATGTACTCAAGAGCTTTCATCAATGGCATGTTCAACACTAAGTTCTGAATAATTTCAATGATGGCAGGATCAGACAAAGCATTTTTCAAAATTTTTATTTTTTGTGTTTTTTCATTGCTTCTGGAAAAGGAATATTTACATAGTCTCCACCAATGTCATTCAAAATTGTATCCATGTCATTGTTTACAGGTAGATGGCAAAAAGGAATAGAATCATTTATAGTGTGTGGATCAAAAACTGCAGGCTCGGCTTCTGGTGCTGGCATTGGACTCGCTGCAGGTGCAAGATTCCTCCTATCCGGAGCTAATGCTGGGGCAGATGCAAATGTCTCCAATGCTGGCCTATCTCCACCGAGGCTGCTGCTATCTTTTTGTGTTTTATTTTCTTCATTTTTTTGTGATTTTCTTGTTGGTGGTGCAGCTCCAAAAATACTACTTGGCCCTTGCGTCGGCCGGACTGATGATTCCCCGTCAGATGCAATATGCTTTCCCTTTGTCGTCACCGATGGCTGGAGTGTCCTACCGCTCCTGAGAGTAACAACATTAGATAAAAAGCAATTTAATTCACCTGAATCTGGTTGGACACTACCGGATACCTGCTCCTTGTGTCGGAAATTGTTCGGGTTAGCCTCGACTTGAGCAGGTATGGTTGTCTTCGCAGCCGTTAAGTCGTCGATCTGTTGGTTCATCTTAGCCATGTTATTCATTAACTGCTCGAGGGAAGCACAGGTCAGATTGACCGACACAATCTCAGAAGAATCCCCCTGCTGGGGTCTTGGATGCTGGTATGGCTGGTGAGACTGTGACTGGTAACCCTGAGAGGATTGGTGAGGAGGGTAGGAGGGATACTGTGAGTTCTGCTGGTGATAGGTAGCAGCCGATTGCTGATGATATCCTTGACCGCGATATCCGAACTGCTGAGGACCATGCTGATAATTTTACCTCCAGGTGTTTCCCTGAGACGGAGGCTGGTACTGATACGAGGGCTGGAAGGGTCTCCCACCCTGCTACGGCTGATGATAAGGCATCTTGCCAATGTTCTGACCTTAGGGATGTCCCTGAGGATGGGTCAGCTGCGCTTCATTGTTCCATACACAATTGATTTCCTAGATCAATGGCGGGGGTAGAGAGAGCTGCTCGGCGTAAGCTGGTTGGGACTCTGGCTGATATACAACCATCTGTGTCTGAGGCTGTGGGGGCTGCTCCGGAACCTGCACGTAATACACGTGCTGAATAGGCTGGGGCTGCGGTGGAGTCGGCTGAGGGATATGATGCAGTGTAGGCTCCTTCTTCTCAGCGATTAGCTCGGCAGTGGTAGACACAACGTTGCACATGTTGGCATTCAAGGCATGAATGAGCTGCTCCAGCTGCTAGGAAATCACATCGAGCTTTTCCAAGCCCTGGGTCCTTTTCCCTGTTACTGATAATTTTTCGAGGTCCTGCGACCTCTTCTCGATGATGTCCACCTTAGACAAATGGCTCCCAATGACACTCAAGTTGGAGCTCTCATCCCTATCTTCGGTGTGAGAAGCCATGTTTACTGGCTTGCTGATGGCGTTTGGCACCTTCATGTATGCTTAGGACGAGGATTGAGCGGCTTCTCCTTCAGCCATTTCCTTGAAGACGTTCCACACCACATCCTCGTCCATGTTAAAGTGGGAACCACTGCAAGTGGCATCGACAGGATTTTAGCTCTCAAGTGTGAGCCCACCAAAGAAGTGTTGTACAAGACTGGTCCTTGGGATTTCGTGGTGGGGACACTTCTCCTAAAGATCCTTGAATCTTTCCCACGCTTCATGGATAGTTTTGTGGGGTTTCTAGTAAAAACTGGAGATACGAGCACACATCTGGTTCAATCGGCCAAGAGGATAGAACTTGTGGATAAATGCAGACTTCAACTCCTCCCAGGTCGTGACTACCTTCCCTAGGTGGTCGACCCAATATAGGGCCTTATCTTGCAGGCTGAAGGGAAAGGCAGCCATCTTGACTACCCCCAAAGGAATTCAGGGTAGTGAGCAGTAGCACAGATGCGGCTGAACTTCTTGAGATGAATGTGAGATTCCTCAGTGGTATTCCCATAGAATGTGGGAAGTAGTGACAAAAACTACGGGTTTAGCTCGAAATGGGCACATTATCTTATAACGAGTCCTTAGAGCGCTACGCCTATAGGTCGAGAGTACAGCCGGAAAAGTATCCCGTACTTGTCCTCCTCCTTTGTAACCCATTGTCTGCACTTTTTCAGGTCCTTGTAACCCTTCCTGGATCCCTACTCAGCCAAAGAAATAGAGGGAGGAAGCCGATAGGCGAAACCAATACTTCGGAACTCGCTCGCAATGGAATCACCCGTGAGCGTGTAAGAACCTACTCGGACGCAAGACGATGAGACAGACACCCCTGTGAAGGCGTGGCCTATGCTCGATACTTCAGACAAAGTGAATGCTCTACACAATAGAGAGCCATCATTGCCGACCAAGCCCTACTCGTCTACGTACGATAGAAGTGCCAATACTTTGGAAATCCAGGCGATACACAAGGCAGTCACATACTGGGTTTTGGGCTCTAATCCTTACAACGTCGCTCACCTCATTGGGAAGGAGACCTTCCAATGCAACCTGAAAACAAATGAAATGAGTCCAATTAATCAATTTTATTTAGGTCAAGTATTTTTAGCAGTCCTTTTTTTAATTTTTTTGTGTTATCACTTGTTTTGAGTTGATTCAATACAAGTGCCTAATGATTTTGTCTTTTCTTTGATTCCTAATTGATCCAAAAACAGAGGGAGAAGGTCAGCAAAGCAATGCAGGGTGACACTAAGATGGAAATCTCACCTTAGTGCCTAAATGATGAATGCTTAGTTAGAAGACTTACAGTGCTTCCCGGCTCTCTCCATGCGGGATGCAAAACAGGAATTTATAAAACTATTCTATATGTCGATATGCACACGGAAACCACCCTAAGCAGGCAATTGCTAGCGTGAAGAACCAAATGCTAAATACACAAAATGAAAATTAATAGTTCGGTCTTGGAATCTCCTTGGTGACCACCACAATGCGTCCTGCCAGCACTGTATGGAGACTCTCGCGGCACGGTGGTTCCAAACTATGTGTCCAACAATTAATTATATCTAAGTCCAAATGCGAATACTATAGGTGCATGCAATGGTTATCATGTGTTTAGCCTTAGATTACACGATCAAGCAAACCTAAAGACTAAGGACTCATTCCATAAAATAAAGAAAACTAAAATCGTAAAACAAAATGAAACAAAGCGATGAAAATGCGGCAAAACTATGGTGAGTCCCCAAGTGAACAAACATTTGGAAATTGGGCCCGAGTGTCCAAAGTCCAGGGTACCTGTATTATTACAAATTTATACTCAAAATGTCTCTCTCTCACAAAACTAAAAGACTAACTATCCTCTCTCTCTCTCTCTCTCAAGTTCCTCCTGCTCTCTTCTGTTGGCTAGGATAGAATAGTCGGCTCCGCTTCCCAAGGTTTCTCAAGATCCCCTAGGCGATCCTCCTCGGTCCGTGGTCCCTCGCAAGAAAACAAGAAAGAGATGTCAGACAATTCACAATCAATTATACAATAGAAGGAGATAAGCAAAAATGTCTAAGCAATACAAAGACAGGGTCTACTCTACAAGTTGATGCTCCCCGGCAACGGCGCCATTTGAAACACGAATAGATGAGAGTCACTAAGTAATGGCCTGACACATCAGGCTCAATGTCATTGAGGCGACTACTCAAACCTCCTCGTTCATCAACAATTAACCCACACAAGCAATTATGCGCAAGAGTTAAAATTTATTATAGCATACTAAGAAAGTATAATGGCAAGCAAGTAGGGGTTGAACACAGGAAGCAAAGGCGTAAAGCAGGTTAGACAAGAGTCAAGCACCCTATGTGTTGTGAATCACCTAGCCAAGTTGAACCTTTTTTGTGGGTTTTTAATTTTTTTATTTTTATATTTTTATTTTTAATTTCTGATTTTGTATTTTCTTTTTAGATTTTATATCTTTTTTATATTTTCTTTTCTTTTAATAAAAGATGTATACTAAATAAGAAAAGGAAGATAAAATATTTATAAAAAGAGGTAAAAATAATCAAAATTTAGGAAATGAAATATTTTTTTGCTTTTTATATTTTTCTAATGTTTTTATGATTTTTTCTAGATTTTTCCTAATTTGTTTTGGTATTTTTAAAGGCAAAAATGTTGAAAATAGTAAATAAACTAAAAGGCTGAAACTAAAATGAGGATGAAAAATGTCAAATAGAGTCCAAAATTCCTCAACTTAATTTTAAAATGCAGGTAATAAAACAGAGAAAATTCAGAGACAAAAATTGTATGTTTAGTATTTTGTGGAATTTTTATTATTTTTATGAAGATTTTAAGAGTTTTGCTATTTTTAGGAATTTCCATTTGAAATTTTTAGTGATTTTTGAACTGAAGTTAAAACACACATAAACAAACAAAATATATATTTTTTGGAATTTTTCAAAAACGTTTTATAATTTTTATGTATTTTCTAATGCAAACAGAGCTAAGAATGCATGTTTTTGAATTTTTATAAATATTAAAATGCAATGAAAATGAAAAATAAAAATATATTTGAAAGCACAGTAGAAAAGGAGTGTACTATTTTTTGGTGATTTTTTGAATTTTATAGATGCATGAAATAAATAGAGACAACAAAGAGAAACTACACTACTAGC
The DNA here is from genome assembly GCA_037367405.1 of Ottelia alismoides. Lineage (NCBI taxonomy): Eukaryota > Viridiplantae > Streptophyta > Magnoliopsida > Alismatales > Hydrocharitaceae > Ottelia > Ottelia alismoides. The sequence goes on along the minus strand of JAZKJV010006166.1, from coordinate 348,138 downwards.
AAGGGCATATGTGTAAATATCCCGATGTCCAGGGGGTTAACTTGTAAATTTTCCAAAAATATATATCACAATATAAAAGTTTCGGGACCAAATACAAATTCCAAGACCCGCAGGGGTGTCTGTGCAAAATGTCCAAAGTTACGTGCACGTCGCACGTGACTAACAAGGACCTGACTATAAATACTCAAAATCCTGAGGGCCCAAATGCATTTTTTCCAAAAATAATACAATGTTACAAAATATTCCTGGACTAACCCAAAGTCTTTAGGGTTCCTATGCAAAAATCCCACACCCCATGTGCGCAAGTCACGTGAGGTGACGTGGACATGGACCTAAGTGCAAATAAAGAAACTACTAGGGTCTTTTTGCAAAAAGTTGTAGAAAATATTAAACTGCGGATGAAAGTTTCAGGTGTAGATAATAAATAAAAAATACGAGAGGGTATAGCGCAAAATTACCCAGCGCCTAAGCAGATCGAACGGCGGGGCCTCCTTCACTAATCTACGTGGCGGTTCTAGGACAGGCGATGGCGATTCACTAACGACGACACAAATTAGATCCTCCGAAGAGGATCAACGGCTGATGGAGGGCCGGATCCAACAGTCACTGCTTCTCACCAAGAACGGAGAAGATCCAATGGTGCTGGGGTTATCTGCATGAACGCGCGAAGAATTCGAGCTTGGCAAGCTTGGATTGGCCAAAGCTTGAGTCTCAATGCACCTGGGACTCTCCGACGACGTCGATCGATTCCTGTGAGGTTCCTCTTCGTGTTGGTGGCAGCAAAAGGGACAGGAGGCATCGGGAGTTCCCCTACGACGGCGAGGCCAGGGCGTACTCCATAAGAGCTCCAGTGAAATGCAAAATTCGCCTCTAGGTGTCTCTGAGGCTCCTGGAACCTGCAAGAAGGGTCAAGAAGTCATGGGAAAATTGCCGCGACCCACAAGTGGGCAAAAAGGGCAGTGGGTGGCGTGCAGGTGTTCGTCATCGGCCGACGAAACTTGATGCCGGCTAAATGAGAAATCCGGGGGTGCTATCGATGATTGAGCGAGATACAATGAAGGGGGGAACACGGATGAGATTCTCAACTTTCCTAAGGTCTAATGAGAGTATAGGATGAAGGATAAAAGACCTCACCAAGGCGGTGCTGGAAGGGAACTCCGGCGAGACATCCTGTGAGAGGATGTGTGTCGATTCGACACCGCCAAGACTTCTAAACACGCGCGTCCAGCTCTTGCTGTCACCAGGAAGGATACTCGGGTACGAGATCTAAGGTTTAGGGGTGGAAGAGCGATCAAAAAGTGAAGGAAGGTTAGGGGTCCGGTTATACACGTTGACGGGGCAACGAAAGGACGAGGGATCTGGAGCACGCCAACGATGCACGACCCAAGGAGAGCTGCTAGCGTGCATCGTGGAGGATCGAGGAGCAAAAGTGCAGAAGAGCTCACCACGAAAGGATGCAAGGTTCATCCTCGAAAAATTCACGAAAACGGGTCAAAACCACAGTCTGACAGCCTACAGACCTCGGTCAAGGAGTTGACCGAGGTCAACCAGCGGAAGCTTCTGGTTCGTCCACGTGGACCAACCAGAAAATTCTGTGGCAAAATATTTAAAAATCGATTAAAAATAACAAATGATTTTTTTAATTTTTGGCTAAAAATAAAAAAAAATTATTTTTTGAAATATTTTATTATGATTTTTATTTATTTTTTAGAGGTTTAAAATGACAAGTTACCTTTTATATCTTATATACAGGTATATTCATCTATATATTTTATTAATTTATTTTTATTTTGTGTATTTCATTTTATTTTTTTTGTTTATCATTTTATAAATTTAGAGCTTATTTTTACAAACTTAAATATTTTTTTATTTTTCTGATGTAATTTGTACACTGAAATAAATATAAGTATAATTCACATAGGTATAGTTATAGGTATTATACATATGTATTTTATACAAGTATTTTATTTTTGAGTTTTATTGATGTTTTTATTCCAGTTTTACTATACCCATATATTACAAATAATATTTACAAAACTAAAAATATCAAATTATAAAAATAATGAATAATAAATAAAATGAATATTTTAATCGGTACAAGTATATAAGGAGGGTCCAAAACTCAACTTTCAAACCATAGCTTCGCAAAATATGAAACTACCTTCATTAATAACTTATTGAAATTTATATACAATTAAAGGTGATTTTTATATGATTCGAATTTTTATTTGAGAGATACAGGTTTGGGAAGTTGGAGTTCTGGAATTTTATTTAGACCAAAACTTTTTATATGTACATTATTTTTGTATGAAATCACTTTTGTATTTTTCTTTATTTAATTATCTACAACTTTCATGTACAAAGTTTCTTTATTTGGAGTATAAAAAGTGGAACTAAAAATAGGTCCTAAAATGAATAAAGAATGAATTAAATAAAAGGTATTTTGACCCTTATCTCCCCCTACTTTATTCCTTGTCGACCTAGTCATCGTCGAGATACCTAGGTCTCGGGGTTTCGGGTCATAAAATATTTACAATATTTTATTCATTTTCTTTTATTTTCTTTATTCTATAATTTTGGCTTTAAAAATCATATTTTATACACTATTTACACAATGATGCATGATTGCTAAAATGCCTATATTAAGCCTATTTACACGCATTTAATAGGGTTTTTGAGGCCAAAAATGATAAAATAAAGATGATGAAACGTAGATTCATCACCTACGTGATTGTACAACTTTGTAAAACTCACCCAATTCTAAACTTTGATAAGATAAAATGACCGAGCTTTCTCGGACATCACTGAGTTGAGTCAATGAATTGGGGGGGTTTGTTATGTATATATTTGTTTGCGTTTGTTTGTGTGCATGCTCGGTCTTTTCTACGCATTTGGGCCTTTTTCTTGCATATCTTGACTTAACTATCATGCTCTTCTAATTATTTTATTTCGTTTCAGAGATGGCGGATGAATCCACGATTCATTGCCTTTATTCTTTTATTTTAGTTTCATTTCCGTAGTCAAACACCTATAAATACCTACTAATTTTATGAAATTACCATTTTGCATGCATTTTTTAAATATGCATTTTTAACACTTTTGTACTTAAATGTCCCACATCGTTGAACAAGAAGTTTCCGGGTGGGATAAATAGTGATGAGCTTACTACTTAACAACCCGGCTTAAGCATTTTGGGGATGGTTAATCGGGTCCGTATGGGCCCGATCCCAAGAGGTTGTTAGGGCCAGTAATGCTCCGTTAATGGACCGGGGACCTAAGCCCGGGACGTTACAAATGGTATCAGAGCCGAACACCCTCTGACAGTGGAAAGGGTTACCCGAGAGGTGGAGCCGCCCCTACAAGAGGTTGGAGGAAATGGCTACCCGGAGCGTGCAGCCGCCACTGTCACTGGGAAGGTGATGTGCCATGTCGCAACGAGGACGTTGCGAATATAAGTGGGGGAGGTTGTAACACTCTCCAAAAATTGAAGAAAGTCCCACACCGTGGAACAAGAAGTTTCCGGGTGGGATAAATAGTGACGAGCTTACTACTTAACAACCCGGCTTAAGCATTTTGGGGATGGTTAATCGGGCCCGTATGGGCCCGATCCCAAGAGGTTGTTAGGGCCAGTAATGCTCCGTTAAATTAAATTATCTGTCAAATGACCATAATTTCATAATTTTTAGAGTTACTGTTGAAAAGTCAGATTTCTGGGGTATTTTGTGCAGTTTTACCACATACATATTTGTATATTTACTAATATTCATATTCTATACATACTGTACATAATTGTAAATATTATTTTCATTAAAAATAAAATTTAAAAATATCAATAATAAATTAGAAAAATTTATTCAAAAATTATTTCTTTATTTGTACATGTGTATATTATATTATATTATATATATATATATATATATAATATTTGTATACAACTAATTTCCTTATATAAAAATCACCAAAAAATTAAATATCTAACATTACTTAATTAATTTAATTATGAAATTTGTACTTAGATTTAATTATCTAATTCATTATTTGATTTAAAAACATACCTTGTATATAAGATATTATTCGATACCTTAAATAACCACCATTAAGGTGGCTAATTGATTTTATAAATTAATTATTTAATTTAATTTATTTAATTGATTCATTTATTTAATTAACCACTAAATACTTTCTTCTTTTATACATACTTTTCTTTTGTATTTTTCTTCTCTTTTTAGTGGGCTCCTCCTCCCTCATTCATTCTTTGATCAATCTTTGATGGAGAGGAGCCCGATCTTCGAGAGCTATCTTGTTGAAGAAGGGTGCCCAACCTCCTAGTCGTCCGGTGACAGTACGTTGGCCGTCGTCGACGCCATCACGGCATATCCGATCCCGAGGTGAGATCCATTTTCTTTTCCCGTCATTTCTCCTAGATAACTTTTAGATTTAATTTTTTGCTTTGATCTCTTGATTAGAATTAAAATCCTAAAAATATCCATCACACTTTGATCCGCCTCAAAACCTGATATTTCATTTCATCTCGTGATCTCTTCATTTTCACGTTCTATCTCACGCAATTTTCCACCTTCGGTCGCGCATGGTGACCAGAGACACGGATCTATCTTCCACTTCACCAAGATCCACAATTTCTCACGTACTCCAATTTATTTATAACTAAATAAAAACAAAAAAATCCATATTTGTTTCTCTTTTTAACATTCATTTTGCAGGAAAATTAAGAAAAATTAAAAAAATAATATACAAAATTTTATTTTCTAATTTCTTAAAAAATAAAAAATTCTTTATCTATTTCTATTTACATAAAAAATATAGAAATAAAAAAAATAAAAAAAATAAAAAAATAGAGGAGTTACGGCCGCAGCCACACCCCCTCCTCTACTAGCGGCTGTGCCACCACTCACATCCACTGCACCGCCCAACGCAGAGACCACTGTGCCTCCCTCTTCAGCAGCGCCCGTCTACCGGTCGCACCCTTACCCAATCGACATCACCGACGAAGCCATCCTCTAGGCTCGCAGCAGGGGTGGTACCTGTCGCCATCTCCCTTCACCCCGTCACCATCTCGGCCAGGGCACCACCATAGGAACCCATCAACGGCAACGCCTAGATCCATCACACGTCCCCGCGCGAGGCAGTGCTCTCCGTCGAAGACCTTCAGGTGCCTTCCCCTACCATCGACGCCCGCTCCCTAGCGTAACACTCGCCATCGCTCTAGGTGCCTTTCCCTGCTGCGCGGCTTGCTCCATTGTTCGCTGTGCGTCGCCCCTTCGTGGCGTGTTGCTATCACTGAACCCGCTCCAACCACGCCAAGGCCACTCCAACGGCGGCGACATCTCACCTTGTATGCTTGAAGAACAAGAAGCCAAACAACAACCCTAGGTTGGGTTTTTAATTATAAAAAACTGGAAAAACTGTAAATTTGCTCTTGGAATTTTTCATATTTGCAAAACGCCCCCGCCTCATAAATATCTTTGGATGAATTTCACTTTTCACCTTCGAGTTTATTACTGTTACATTCTCTGCAGAAATTTTGAAATAATTGCACTTTAGTCCCTATATTTCAAAACTTGAATTTCTTGTTATTATCATTAAAATAAATGTTTTTATTCTTCTAAAAATTTTTAAAAAATTGTGTATACTCATGCTGTAGTGTTTTGCATTATGTAAAATTTTCGTCACCATTTTGTTGCTATATAATATTTAAAAAAAGAGTCTTTTTGTTTGCCTGAAATTAGAAAAATCATAAAAATTCGAAAATTTGCCCTAAAAATTCTAAAAATGTTACTGTAGGCGTATTTTACTACCCTTTAATTTCTGTTCAATTTGTGTGCATTAATCATTTATAAAAAACCGGAAAAAATCGAAAAAAGAAAAATCTTAAAAAAATTGTAGAAAATTCTAGAAAAATTGAAAAATTGTGATTCCAGTATCTATTTGTAGATATTTAATTGTAGTTTAGCTTAAAAATAAGTTCCAAGAGTATTGAGAACTTAAAGTATTTTTAAATTACAAAATACTCTTGGTTATGCACTGTTTTCTCTATTTTCCACTGTTTAATTTTTATAAAATAACAAAACATTAGAAAATTTTGAAAAAATTATCAAAAATATTTTAAAACATATAAAATATAAAAACATTTTATCCATAATTTTCTTAGCAGTTTTTAATATTCTGAAAAATTTAAAAAGAGTTTAGTATGTGTGTGTTTTATTCCTTGTGCTTTATTTGAAAATAAAAAAATAGAAAAGGCAAAAAACCATTAAAAAATTATTTCCGAAATTTGACTATGTAGTTTTTAAATCGTGCTTCTTATGTTCGATCTTGATCGCTATACCAGGTAAATTGAATAGCAAAACTGCTTACATTTGAGTGTTTGATATCTTTCATTAAGTGGTTAAAATCTTTTTTCTCGTTGATTACGCTTGCCGATTTGGGTCACAACGACCCTTGTTTATTTCATACTTAACCCGAGTTGTCAGGCGTGTCACCAATGGCCGACTGGTGTGATTTTTATCCAGACTTTATGGATCCCTCGTACCCTCCAATAGGTCCACCTCCATTTATCAGGAGGACTTTGCTCCTGATTTTTCTTTTTCTACATATCCGCCTTGGCCACAATATCAGGCCTTTGACTTTTACCAACCACCATCATCACATTTCCCACCATCTCACCCTCTCCAGACTGAGCTATTGGAGTCATCTCTCTTGGAGTCCACTCTTGAGTACTTGACCTAGATGATGGAGCAAATGAAGAAGAGGATTGATGACTTCACTAGTAAAAATAAGAGCCACAATGACGCTTCATCATTTAATGATATGGGTTCATTTGAGGATTCTTGCGAGATCTTGCAATCGCCCAATATACAAAAAATAAGAAAAAATTAAAAATACAAAAATAATTAGGGAGACACACAGTTGAGTCATTTTGTGAGGAGATGGCACATCTGCCATATCCTTCGACCATACACACTCACACCACATTTCCCACCTTTGACCCCAAGCATGACACTATAAAGACTGCTCTTAGTCATCCTTGTGTATATAATGATTCTGATCTTCTCCCTTGTATGGAGGAGATCCAAAACCTCAAAAAAATGTTAACTGAGTTTGAAGTCGTGGCAGTTATTCATGAGATCATTGAAGCCCCATTTCACCAGGCCATGACTCAATTATCTGCTCCTAAACCCAATAAGAGAAAACAATGGAGAATATCTGAGCGAAAAATTTTGACCATGGCCACTGCCTACTCCATCACTCACCGTCCACACATTAGTAAAGGGAACACTACCACACCTCTTGTGAGTTGCACCATCTCTGACCATTCCTGTGATAATACTCTCCTTGATGGTGATGCTTTGATTAATACAAAGATGCTTTGATTAATACAATACCCTTCTCACTGGTACAATCTATTCATCGAGGGCCTCTCAAAAGACTAGGATGATTTGTCAATTTGCTGATGGATCAATAAAGAAGCTGGAGGGTATTATAGAAAATGTTGTCATTCAAGTTCAGGGCATGAGCTTCATCGCTAACTTTGTCATATTTCCCATGGAGACCTCCACCCCTGTGGAGAATCCTCCAATCATCTTGAGACGACCTTTCCTCACCTTTGCGATAGCCATTATTGATTATGGATCTGGAGAGATTTGCTTCCGTTTTGATGTCGGGAGTGATTTGTCGATCACTGCACCTGCTATTGACCAGAGACCCGCATCCCTGAGAGCTTGCCCATGTTAGCCGACCCTGAGGACTATGACCTTGATACTAATATCAGAGAGGTTTGCTTTTTGATGGATGGAACTGAGACCTGATGATTTATCTTTGGTGAGGAATACTCAAAAAGCATAGACCTTGGAGTTCTCCCTTCAGGTGAGTTGTGATGCACTGATGCCATCTGTGGTATTTACACTATAGACACTTTAGAGTTGAGTACAATTTTAATAGAGACTGCAGAGGCCGAATTTCACCTTATTTCTTTCATCAAGGAATTCAACTCTTTTGATGACGACCTAGAAGAGACTTCCTAGGCCGAACACGACCACACTATATTTACTGACCAATACGTGTGTTTCCACTTTGATACCACTGAGGACCTTCATCAGGTCGATCATGATCGGTTTATGTCTTCCAATGACCCCGATATCAACCTACACCTTGTTAGATCCATTCCTTAGCAGTCACGTAAGAAGTTCTACTTTCTACCTTCTTTATCTCTTTGCATCCACGTCTTTATACATTTGCTTTCATTTTATTTCCTTCCCTCTCCCTTTTTTGTTCATCTACCTCATTTCATGTGTTTTGCCTTACTTAGGGCATACTCTATCTTTTGTATATGGGAGGTGGATAAGTTGAGTGATTTTTCGTCTTTTCTTCTTTTTGTATTCATTTTCTTCTTCTCCTTCCAAAATGTGCCACCCATTCTTCATTGATATACTTAGGACGTACTTTATCCTAAGTATGGGGGGTGCATACCCCGAGTTATTCATTCTTTTATCCCCTCCACTGTCTCATCTTCTTTTCTAAACTTAGGGATAACTTATCCAAAGTATAGGGGGAGACAGTGATCTGTTCAATCCCACACTCGACCCTCCCTGCATTTAGATACATCCTATTATACTTAAGATTACTTCACCTTAAGCATAGGAGGGATGATCGACTTTTCATTCATTAATTTCTTCATTCCTTCATTCTTTATTTCGTCATTGTAGTATAGACTTTTCTATAGTCGGTACGAGTTATGTCTTCTCTTTTTCTCTCTGATCTATGAGGATATAGCTCAAGCTAAGTATATGAGACTCTTATATACTTTGTATATACTTTAGCCATAACTCATACTTTCGTACTTTCAATAAGTATGGCTAAAATACTGTATATATACATATACAATTTATTAAATCAATTAATAAAAAGATGTATATTATTCCTTAAATTCTTTTTGTATATTTTGATTAATAAATCAGGTAAAAATATTTTACAAAATGTTTGAAAAATAGTTTGAAAACCTATTTGGAAAATCTTTTGAAAGTTGTTTGAAAAATATTTTTTAAAATGTTTTCAACCTTTGTAATTTTTTTGTTTGTAAAAAATTCTTTACTTTGTGTGAAATAAAATTGTTTGAAAATCTATTTGCAAATGATTTTGAAAATGATTACAAAAATATTTGAAAAATATCTATATATTGTTTGAAAAATCTTTGCAAAATTGTTTTCAAATGTTTGTAAATATTTATAAAATTTATTTGTAAATTTTTTCCACTAGAGTTTTGAAAAGTATTTATAAAGATATTTTCAAATAAGTTTGAGGAATATATGCATCATCAAAAATGAACATTTTTCACAAATTATATATATATATATAACTACTGTCATACCTCGTGTAAATCCTTTAAACCTCAATTCTTGTAGATAATTGATTCTCTCCCGTGTAAATATTTGTACCTATTTCTCTTTTCCAAAACTTTTTTTTGAAATCCCAAAAATATTTACAAAAAACTTTTTGAAAACTTTGTATATCCTTTTTAAAAGACCATAAAAGTTCAAAATCAGAAATTTTAATTCACAAAAATATTTTCTGAATTGTGCATAACATTTGTATTTTATGAATTGAGTTTGATAATTGAAAAGATCTAAATAAAATCCAAAGATTGGAGCTTGGTTGGACCTTAAATATACTCAATCACATAAAGCTTATATGAACTGGAATGGAGGTACTTCAAGTCTATAGACTTAATTCTTTGAAATCACGAGATTTGGTTCAGTATCGTCTTGACTGCCTAAGTAGAATGTTTCAGAACACACACAACTCTTGTTGATAATGACCTAGATTGCATACCTACACTTTTCACTTTGCTCACCTCGGTTGAAGTGGTAGAGGGCTGGATTTGCCAGCATTAGACACATGACAATGAAAATATCAGAAGTCACACATTTGTTGCATTGCACCCTGACTCGATCCAGTAGCCAAGAGGTCTAAAGACAGAAGTTCTGGATTTCAAATCTTCAAAAGAGGGATAATCTACTGGCTCAAGAGGAAAAAATCCTTCTGTAAATGTTGTTGTATATAGTATTAAAAATACAAAATCAAAAACTCCAAAAAAGTGGACAAGCCTGATTGAAAATAAAATACCTGCCAGAATGTACATATTTGTATAGTCAATAAGCAATCTTGAGCTTCAAAGTCATATGTATGCGAGCTTGCAACCAGGTGACTTGGCTACATTGGTCATGCATCCTAGGATAGGTAGCTCTTCTCTCCACCTCCTCTTTTTGAGCTGGTTGTCACTTGAACTTAGAAGGGAATAGCTTGCTTCTCAAGGAAATAGTTGTTGGATTGCAGAATTAGGGTCACCTAGTTGGATAAAACTAACTTTTATCCCTTCAATCAAGTAGAGCTACATATCACACATACTGTCCAAGATAGATTCATGTCATGAGTTTTCGTATGAGTTGATTTGTTCTGACATGGCTATTGAGGAGATTTGAGCAGGGTTTTGTGATTCTTAGAGGTTGTTGTATTTCAAATCTGATTCCCAATAAGGTTCTGATCAGACCTAAAATCCAAATGTTCAACTTAAGATCCAAACTTTGATTTTGTGAAGTCAAGTTTGAGAATTAAAATCACTCTAATTTCTTTATTTTTATTTTTGTTATTTTTTATTTTATGCACTTATTGCATAAGTGTTTGCTAGGACTAGCAACAGTAAGTATAGGGGTTATGAATCTCCATTTCATCATCTTTTTTCTATCATTTTGACTTGTAAATAACATTATTTTATACAAATTAACATTCATTATTTATTCTATTTATTGTATATAAAATATATTTTTTAATGCAAAAATTATAGAATAAAGAAAAAGAAAAAAGGAATGCCAAAGGTATTTTATGACCCTAAACCTCGAGACGTAGGCATCTTGATGACTGGGTTGACAAGGAATAAAGTAGAAGGAGATAAGGGCCAACAATTCAATAAAATCTCATTCTTTTATTCATCAATAATGCATTTTTGGGACCTTTTAATTTTTTATCATTTATACCTCAAATCAAGAAACTTTGTACATGATAGTTGTATATAAAAAATACAAATAACAATACAAAATTGATTTCATACTAAAATAATATATAATATACTTTTTATACTTTGAATAAAAATCCAAAATCCAAACTTCCCAAGCATATATCTTCTCCATATGAATTCAAAATGTATCAAAATCATTTTAATTATATACAACTTTTAATAAGCCATTTTAATGAAGGTGGATTCATCCAATTCGGAGTGATATGCAAAAGTTAGATTTTGGACTCCTATTGTATAGTTACCTGAATAAAATATTCAATTTATTTATTATTTATTATTTTTATAATTTTATAATTTTATATCTTTGTAAATATTATTTATAATATATGTACACATTTAGAATAAAATAAAACAATAAAAAACAAAAATAAAATAAGTATACAAAATACATAGATGAAATACTTATACTTATACATATATATATATCATATACTTATATTTATTTAAGTGTATAAATTATATCATAGAAATAAAATAAAAATATATTTATGTGCATAAAAATAACTTATAAATATATAAAATATAATATAAAATAATAAAGTCAAAAATATGAAATAAAAATAAAATATGCAAAACATAGGTAAATATACCTATAAAAAATCTTAAAGTTGACCTGTAATAAATAAGCCCATAAAAATAAATAAAATTTATAATAAAATACTATAAAAAATAAGAAACATTTTTTTATAATTTAAAGTTAATTAATTCATTTATTATTTATTATTGAAGTTTATAGATAATTTTGGTTTACCTTATTTATTATTGAACTTATAGATAATTTTGGTGTACCTTTTTTCTAGTTGGTCCATATGGACCAACCAGGGGGAGTCGAGTTGACATCGATCAACTATTCTCCCCAGGTCCTAGGCCTGTCAGACCTATCTTTTGGCCCAACTTCTACATTTTCCCCGATCGATGTAGTCATCGATTTGGGTTGCTTCCTTCACTGATTTTCTCCTCGTTCATTGAGCTATCACACGCCTTTGATTTATCGAACGGAGGAGTCCTATAGTGAACTGATACCTCGATCAAGTCACCACTATACATATACTCGAGCATCACCCTTTTCGAATTTGAATCCCCTTCTTCACATTTCTCCCCTTCTAAGCGTGTGCTTGGGCTCGAGCGAGGTGATAGCTCACTCTCCTAGTTGTTTGGTGAGTAAAGGAGTGAGGCAGAGGTCGGTTCCACTTTCTCCGGTGGTACACTGCCGTTGAGGTTCCATCTCCTTGGTTCCGGCCGAGTGTGGTGTCTTATCCTGCTTTCGTAGTTTGTCCTTAGTCGTAGCTTTCACTTATTATTGTTGGATTAGATTTTAATTGCTTGAATTAGCGTAAAACCCCCATTTCATAGTTCATGGGAGTTCTGCTCTGGCGAACCCTCCATTGTTCCTCACTGTGTTTTTGACCCACCTTTCATACTCCTCTCCTTATCCTTCCATTTCTCCACACTTTCCACTCCACCAACCAACCAAATTTGCTCCAGATATGCGAACCGAGGTCTTCCTCCAAACGTCTCCTGAGACCTCATTGCCATCACCCATTTCGCTTCGATTCTCCACCAAATAAAGGCCAAGACATTTGCCTTTTCCTCACCAATGTTTTGTCTCCTTTGCAGGTCTTAAAGGTGGCGTCCGAGCCTTATTTTGCATCAAGAAGCCCTCAAGGTAGCCATGCACTCCAACGCTCCTCTGATGAGCTCCGGAGTCTTTTGAGGTGTCCATCAGGTGCATGGAAGCCGCAGGAGCATGGAGAGACAACTACGAGTACGCGAGAAGGTTAGAGGAGTGAGCAGTACCATATTAAAGCTCACCTTTGGCTAGCTCTTCCCTCGTTCTTCCAACCATCTCGTGAGTCATATGATCACTTGCAGCTACTAGATAACACAGATACCGTTTAATCAATATCGCCTTGAACATTGATTCCATCTGTGGGAACTAATCTTAGCCTTTGATCGATGAAACATTACGTGCATCGTGGGCGCAACACGTGGATAAGTCAACCGATCTCAGTCGTCTGCCCGAGCACGTAGTGGGGGTAAATTGCATCACACATCCCGCAGATATTGCCTTTTGTCTTTGGTCTTGCAAAATATTTTTCATTTTTAAAATAATTGTAAAAATTGCATTGGAACCCCTATAGTTCTTTGATATTGGTTTTAGGTCTAGTCTACGTCACCTTACGTGCGATCCCACGAGAGGTGGAAAATTTTCATTAAGGCACCTGTGGCTTTTGTAATTTTGACTTAATCTAGTATCTTTTAATTCAAGTTGTATAATTTAGGGTATTTTGCATAAACAACCTCACACTTTATTTTAAATGCACAAATGTTCTTGCTAGTTCATTAATTTCTATTGATGTTCTCTATTTATTGAAAATAGCATCCGTGCTCCAAAAATCTCAAAAAAATAGGATTAAAAACATGCTTGCTTGTAGATCCACGTTATTTTTTTATATTTACATTTTAAGCATTTAACTATTTATTAAAAATTAAAAGGGCACGTTCTTGCCTTCTTTGATTTAAAAATCACCCAAAATAGATTTTTTTTGAAATATTCCAAAAAATTATATTTTGTTTATCAATTTATTTTACAACTCTTGAACTCAAAATCCCTAAAAATTTAAATAGAAAACACATAAAAATTAAAAATATCTAAATTTCAGTAAAAATAAGAAAAATTACTGAAAAATCCAAAAATATTTTTTTATCTTTGAATTTTCTTTATATTAATATCAATCTGTAAAAATTGATTTAAAGAAATTTTGACAGATTTTATTATTTTATCTTCAAATCAATTCAGTCCATTTATTTAATTCCTGACTTGGGATATTTTTTTAATTTAAAAGTATATAAAAATAGCAAAATTATCTAAAAAATCATAAAAAATTAGTTAAAATATTTAAATCCTTCAAAATATTTGTTTCTATACTTTTTTGATTATTTTAGTAGTATATATTAATCTATTACCCTACATTGTACGTATAGTCTTATATATTCATATATTTTATATTTTAAAAAGAAAAATAAATTAAAAATTAGAAACTATAAAAAGAAAATAAAGATTATAAAAGTAAAAAAATTAAAAATAATATAAAAAATAAAATCCCAAAAAATATAAATAAAAAAATCATACAAAAATACTAGACAAGAGGAACATAAATTTTGGATTTCAATTTTCTGATCTATCCAGTTTGTTCCCTGTGTTCGACACTCTACACATATCTACATCTATACACACGTTTGAAGAGTTATACTAAATTTTAACTTTACATTTTATTTTTATTGCTTGACTTATATTGTTAGTTAATTGTTTACTTCAGGTTTCGTGAAAGATCACTTCATCGACAGTGTAGCTTCCGGCTTGTGTGGACTACATTAGGCCCTCGCAAAATCTTAGCTTTTCACATATTACACTATAATGATTGTTAACATCAAAATTCAAACACGGATTAATGATCAAAACAACATATAATCGTTGTTATATAACTCATTGACATTGATATAAGAATGCGCATATATGTCATTCTTTATCGATTTCAAGTATAATATCACAAAGAATAATGTTCATTGTTATATATTTAACAACAGTTGATGTATATCGATAGACACCAAGTTGAATAGCCGTCGCTATTGTGGTGAGTAACGAGTTGTTTGATTGTTCTAATGATCGAGTTAGTGGTCATGTAGATGCCAAAACAAAGGAACATGATGTGCGGCCGGGGTACTAGTTGTCGTAAAGCGCAATAGTCCTCTTTTCCCCTCACGTACATCGGCTAAATAACCTAGGTAGGCAACAAGACGGGCAATCCTTTCTGTTTTTTCCTTTTGGAAGAGGACAGCCCAATCTATCGATTTCCCACCTTGGTCCGACATACCACACCAGTCCTATGTTTCGCATTTAATCCTAATTTACCACGGCATCGAAACCATATATACGCCTCTACGATTCTCAAGTAAACTTAGAGGGCTCCCTGCACGACATGTGGCAACTTGGTTAAGGGGGAGATGAACAGCCATGGGCCTTCTGAGCAAAACGGGCCCACTACGACCTCCAGAGGCCCATGTAAGGGTCCACATCTCCCCCTCCCAGTATATACACACCTCTCCTCTCATCTCGACACACAACACGTCCCTCCTCTGATCTCCTCTTCCCTACAGCCACCACCAAGAATCAACCATGTCCGGAAGAAGGTCCCGAATCACCGAGGAGGAGACCAGCGACCTCATCTACAAGCTGCAATCCCTCCTACCGGAGTCGCGTCGCCAGAACCTGAGCAGGGTACTTGATTCCGTCGCAATTCATACATCAGTACATCACCAATACCCGCACTTCATTCCAATTTCACTTCAATTCACGGGTACTTGTTCTTCTTGAACTGATGCAGGCGTCGGCTTCGAAGCTGCTGAAGGAGACGTGCAGCTACATAAAGAGTCTACGTCGCGAGGTCGACGACCTGAGCGAAAGGCTGTCGGAGCTAATGGAGACGGTGGACTCAGGGAGCGTGCAGGCGGAGATCATCCGCAGCTTGATCCGCTGACGTCGGGTCTCGGTGGGTAGGCGTTAGTTAATTAGGTAGTGTATCCCCCCTCTCACCTGACCTCATGCGAGCGCGAACTCCTGTCTAGGTTTACTGCAGATGCTTTAACGTTGGGGGGTGCATGGTCATCCGTCAGTGTACTACGTCCCTACTGCTGTTTTATTTCTCTCTCTTCGTCACTCTCTCTCTCTCTCTCGTCTATCTCTTCCTCTCTCTAGGGGTGGGTAATGGGTATTGTACTCCACGTCCCGCTTTCTATGTAGAGTTACTCCTGTCCTGTAAGATCTGGTACTGATTTAGCAGTAAATGGCATTTTCAGGTTTTCCTCCATTCTCAGTACTGTTGATTTGACTGTCAGGATACTGTTGCCAGAACTAGTGACCTGATTTGGACGGTCCTGTTCGAGCCATGCAGAAGTTATTGTTTCTCACTTTTTTGTACCACATGGTAGAATGGTAAAATTTATATCTAATTTGAGCCATCTCTCTGCTGCTTTCAAGTAAAAAAAACATCAAAACGGGAATGCTGCCGATACATGATTGTTTACCACAAAGATCGCGTGGAATTTAGGGAAGCAAAGACTGGTCATATATCGTCAAGTTGGTCACATGGCATTGCAGGGGTAATGGTTTGTATTAATAGCCCTTTACTCTACTTGCTGATTGGTGTTGTTTGAGATTATTTAAATATGAAATGATTAAGTATGAACACCTACCTGTAAGATCTACATGTCAGATAAACAAATTATCACCATACGAGGAAGATAAGAGAGGAATCGGATAGGGTAGTCGCATGATGGATTGGTTCTGCGTAATATCCAACTGGATGACAGAGATGGCAATGCGCAGCCCAAGTTGAAGGATTGATGATGAACATTCAATAATTTCTGACTAGATATTACTAGGAACAATTGATATCAAATATCCTTGTATTCTGCGTACACATGTATCGATTAATATTGGTTTTCCTGTACGTGGTGGCGTGTGGCATCTTCGATATTCATAGTTGAGTTAATCAACCATCATATCGATTGTATAGATTACGGTCTCTCCACAGCAAAGTGGATAGTCTGTTGTAGTTCAGCAGGTGTTGTACTTGCGTCCCATCGGATGGCTCTCATAGGGGGTCAACCATCCTCGGTCCCCTACGAGGGTCGTGTGATCCTCATCGAACAGCTCCCGCGAGTACAACACATAATGTGTATAGAAGAGGATCGGTCCTACTCTCCACAGGTCTCATACAGGAGAACGGCGTCGACAATGACTCTCTTCCTGGTAGGTCTTGCGGGCTGTCGTTAGACGTGCGAGCCCATGTACATCTCCCCTTCGACAGTCCACTTTTCCGATGTCTGTTGTTTCTCTGTTTGCTCCCCTCCTCTTTCAACCTATCCTGAGTGTTTCCAGTGACACTCCTGTGCTGGTCTTTGGATCGAATTTATGCATATTTCTATATATCCACCAATTTTTGTTTTGATATGATATTCCTAGATCTATTTTATCTCAAAAGTCAAAGATAATTTTAAAGCGATTTTTTTTACTTTGACCCATGTTGACTATTTTTTACTTTTAACGTAAAATAGTTAGGAGAACATGGATCAAAACAAAATTTGGTGGTATTTAGAATAACAAATTTATATTCTATCTATACGGTTGGATTTTTGAAATGATTTTAGTGAAAAATATAAAGGAATACAACAGAGGATCTGGTCCCTCCGTATAGCCAAAAGGGCTGCAAAGACCCCAAAATTTGATACTGATTATCCTTTGATTAAACCATCTCGTCTTAAATCTGACACTGCTAAAAAGGACACTTAATCAAAGCAAGCCTATAACCTATAGAAAGACCTTCGTCCCGCTCCAAGTGTAAGAGAAAACTCAAGATCCGATCCCAGAATGTAAGATCAAAACTTTGCCTTTCTCTTTCCCTTTCTAAGCCAAAACTCAAAGAAGTCTAGTCAAAGTTGATCTAAAATTCCTAATGAGGATGGGGAAAAAGTCTCTTCCTCATCATGGGATGTAGTGAACAATGACTTTAAGGTAAACCTTGTTGGACATGCGAGCCCACGATGAGCCATTATGCAATAAATGTATTGCGAATATCATTCCCTGATCTGAAATGAAGAATAAATAATTTGCATAATAGGTACTTTAGTACAGTTAGGGTTATGTACCATGGCCATCTTAATAATCATGCAGCTGTTGATTCAACTATTGAATCATAGAGGCTGGTGCTTGGATGAATATCTAAAGGGTTAGATTGAGGACTTATCGAGCATCGTCAAATGATTGTTAAGAGATGATCTCCAGCCTGAGTAGGAGATGACAATCCTTTCTCATTTAGGCTGATATCTGACCGACCTCTAGATGCATGCCCTCTGCATAGGAATAGAGATTCGGAGGTGTCAGATTAATTAGGTCAAAGAGTTGACTTAACGAGATCGAGATAACCAAAGTTCTATATCGTATGCTGTCACGATACAGGCACGCATCCTCTGACCGGAAACAGATGTGTTACTATATGTCTAACTATGTACATTTGGCAGACCAATAGGTTGATGACCTAACCAAGGTCTCTACACCGGTGCACTGGTGTGCATATAAGTGCATATGGGTAATACGATCTCTCAAAGGGATCATA
This sequence comes from Ottelia alismoides, assembly GCA_037367405.1. Classification (NCBI taxonomy): domain Eukaryota; kingdom Viridiplantae; phylum Streptophyta; class Magnoliopsida; order Alismatales; family Hydrocharitaceae; genus Ottelia; species Ottelia alismoides. The sequence goes on along the minus strand of JAZKJV010006166.1, from coordinate 329,874 downwards.
CAAGTTCATTTATTGAACTGGAAGATATGAGATCACTCATGAGATATTGGGAAGAATCAAATTCCGTGTGCACGGTCGTCTCGCTTTGGAAGCTTGACTGAATTATAGGCTTGATATATACTTTTAAGAAGTATATCATCAAGACCAAGGTATGATATACGCTTTTGGAAAGTGTATGATCGATACCGGCTCCCAATGATCGAATGAGAAACTTACTAATAAAAACCCTGAAGTAGACAGTGTAAAGTTGATCTTATATTTCAGGTTTATTCTGAGTCTTCCCGTATGCAGGATGTACAGGTATTGGGAATACCTGAGGGTGATGTGATCATAAACGATTGTATAACTATGACGCTTCCATTCCTAAGGAGTGATGAAACGGGTCTGGATTTTAGTGACTCCTCTCAGTAGAGAAGTGACCTGATCTTGGACCAAATGTTGGACATTGATCTGAATGTGATTCAGATGCAATGAGAAGATTAAATTTACGGTCTTGATTTAATCAAGCATCTATGGGAGGTCTGCGATCTGGATTTGAGATATGATCTCAATATCCAAGTCACTATACGTGGAACAATACAATCGCCCTGTCCTTATCTCCAAGTATTTGCGGAGAAAACGCATTATCCTTGAAAGAGTTCAAGATAATTTCATTGTTAATATGTGTATCAGAGCATTGAGAAAATAGATAATTAAATGTGATTTAATTATCATGATTAATATGAATTCAATTCATATTATAAAGAGAGCTATAATAAAATGTGATTTGATTATCAAAGATAAAAATAATATGAATGTGATTCATATTATTTGGGCACATGAGAATAGAGACCCAAGATGATTAAATGTGATTTAATTATCATGTATATGAATAATGTGGATAGTAATATCCATATTAGTCATATATATTATAAATGTGATTTATAATATATAAGAGAGAGCTATTTTGTAATTTACATTTGTTAATTAAATGTTGATGTGAATTGGATTTACATTGAACATTAAATTCAAAATGTAATTTACATTTTATTTTGGGTTGTGAATATGATTCACAAATTTCCAATGGCAAGATTGCAATATTCCCCCTTTCCTAGTAGGAGAGGGGGGACGGCTACCAATCCCTAAAGGAAAGGGTGGCTGTCCACTCTTCCTATATGGAAGGGAACAACCTCCTTTCCATTATCTCCAATGTTAATTGATTTAATTTGATGATTGAATTATATTAATTTATCAATATAGATTTAATCTAAATTAAATTAATTGTTGTTGGTTTTTACCAACACAAATCTTAGCCATTAAAAGAAACACAACCAATGAGAGCCATTGGATTTATGTTATCCCATGGATTGAGATCCATGGATCCCAAAATGTTATAAAAGGAGAGGCACCCCATTGCTCTTCTTAACACACAAGGGAACATAAGTCTCTCTATCTCTCTTTCTCTCTACACGTCAGTCCTCTCTTTTCCTCTCTCATGGACGTCCACCATGCATGCCCTGGAGAGAGTCTCCATCGTCGCAACGTCGTCATTACGCTACCCGATGTGTTGCTTGTAGATCTCCATCTCCTTCAGTGCGCCTCACTCGTGAAGAATACGTCGGATCTCGTGTGTCGAGATCAGGAGATCCACCGCTTGGATCATGAACATGGATTGCGAGAAGCACGCGATTCATCCCCGTACTCGCAAACGTCTCCTCCGTCGGATCGAACTTAAGACCGGAGGTCTCTTCGTTTAGAGACTCAATTGCAACCACACTTCAAGGGGTATTCCGTTATACTTGTTGTGGTTCTAGATGAAACGATCCGAGAATCGTTCTTGGATTATGTGGTTTCATCGCATGAAAATTTTTTAAATTCCGTTGCAGAGAACAACTAGTATGACTAGTTGTTCTACATCGTATTCGATGCGACGATCACGCTTCCTTGATGTGCTTGAGGATAATACCATATCCTTCAAGTGGTATCAGAGCCTTAGGTCGAAGGTTTTGGATACGATCCGCAAACCTAGGACGACTTGGATTCGTTAAGGTCGTGAAAGTTTTTTGTCGCATTTAATTTTCGCAGATCCGTTTAGTGAATAAATTCGGCCATGTTTAAAATGTTTAAAAAGGAATTAATCACTTAGATTATGTTTCCCATTAAATAAGGAAACCATAGGATCTGAGTTTACGTAATTTGGATTCCGTTTGCTCGAGATATGGTTGTTTTAATGAACATGTATTCACTGTTGCGGGAACTGCGAATCTTAACATGATTAATGAGTTAATTACTGTTTTGATCCGCCTCGAAATTCATGAAATATCACTTGGATTCTCTTATAAATCAAGTTAGAAATCTTTGAAAATTGAGTTTGTCTATTTTGGATTTAAATTATTGAGATATATTAATTTTAGTGAGTAGGGGTCACTGCTGAAATTACAGTCCTAATAAAGAATCATGTGATTGTCAATTAGTGAAATTAATTGTTAATTTCATGAAATAATATGGAAAATATTTGAGAAATATTGGTATATTATTATTTCCTTAATTGACTTGGCCTCATCCAATAAATTGATTAGATTTGATCTAAATCATAATTGGAAACACAATCATCAAACTCCTTGCTTGAATGGGATTGGGAATTTGTCTAGCCAATTTCCCTTATAATCAAAAATGTTTTGATTATTACTATATGGTATAATTTCGGCTGAAGAACCGATGATCATCTCAAGTACAAATTGATCTATTTGGCATTATCCTTTCCTGAGGTGGATATGGTGTCTAGTCGGAGAGCATTGGGGTAGCGGGTTGTAACGTGTGTGATCCGTCCCACTCTTGTCGATACTGGCCATGACAACGGGTAGGAACTTGGTAATGCCGGAGAAACCAAGATGTATTTTTCTAATTATTAAATTTCAAATCAATACGTACTTTGAGATAATACCATATATATATTCAAGTAAAACAATCGAGTTTGTTGATTGGATTGATAATTAATTTAATATGACTAGATTAATTTTGTCCAATTGAAGCACTCTATTATGAATAGAGTTATTATTTCCCTTGAAAGAACTAATTAGATGAATATGATTCATAATAATTAATTAAAATTTGAATATGAGCTGGAAGATCACGTAAGTGATATCCATGGTCTCCCGTCAAGGCGAAGAGTTCCGTCACCAGGGATTGCATGTGGGAGACGTCTGTCCGAAGTGACAGCTCCTGCATGCAAGAGCATCTAGATCCGCTCTTTGCTTCTCGAAAGAGTAAGGTCGTATACTTAGTGACCCCAATATCAGATCCTCATATTATTGGGGCGATATTGGATTGCGTATAGCGAGTATTATTCCTGTTGACGATTGGTTCAATTAATGACGGGTCAACATCGCCTTAGGGGCGGTGGACTCAGGTATTAAAGACCAAATTGGGAGATGCAAGTTGGACATGCAAGGCGGAATGTGTTCCCGCTTCTTTTTATCAGAGTTGCAGATTCTCATATTATTGGGATGTAACAAAGATAAGGAAGGAGATCCCAGATCTTACTGAGATATGATGGTAAGTATATCTCTTACATTGAAAGTGATTAAGGGAATGAACTTTCAGTGTTGACAAGGCAAGACAACTTTGATATAAAAATTCCTAAATCAAAGTAAAATATGTATATATATATACACTTATGGAAATTTATTATTTCAGATAATACTTCATTAAACCCACTCAATGTTATACTCAATCATAAGTAGTAAATTATCATGGATTGAACTCATGATCCAAATATTGTACTTGTAGTTGGACACATAATGTATGTGGATGCAATGTGCAAGTTTCCTCACAATAATGAAGAATGACAATTAAATAGACTATAGATCTATAACCCTAGGGCTTGTATGCCTCTATATCTTGATATCATCAAATGTACTTTGGAAGTGACATGTCGATGATGATCATAATTGTCATTTAATCCTTATAAAAATCTAAGAAGATATTCTGTCATACATATGTGCTCTCGACATTTAATCCTGAATGACATGGTTCTCATCATCATGCAGAATGGTAGCTCCATAAGAGATGATGTATTCAAAATGTTTGAATACCTACCTGAACCAATGTTTTAAGAGTCTAGATGGATGTAGACGTGATGAGTGTCATTATTCTGCTGTCTATACTTTAGTCATTCATGAAGCTTCATAATATTCATATTGTATGAATTTAATGAAGCATGTATAAATGTTGAAATGCTCTTACATTGAATTCTTTTAAATTTAACATAAGAGATCCTTAGTCTTAAGCAATGTTTGTTCATAGATAAAGGGATCACAATGGAAGCATGGGTTGGACACAAGTAAGAAGTATAGTCAAAGGGTTGACGGTACTTCTGTGACTTCCATATGACATCCAAAGAGTTGGATGAATGCCAATACTGCAATAAGTTGATGTGTTGATAGTATGACTATCAAGTCTGTCTAGAATCCTTAGAGAAGGACTCGGATAGAGCATCAAAATAATCTACATAAATCATCGATATTGACTTGCTTATTGAATAAGATAAAGTCTTGTAATTGTATCTCAATCTTCTACAACACTTGCAATGGGTTGCATATGTTTTAGAAGACTAGAAAAATTGATCTTAAGGCTTATAGTCATCCACATAGATATTGATGCAATTGTTGCAACAATCTCTATTGGATTGAAAGGCTTCATAATTTCAGTGGGAGAACCTTTAGTCTTAGAGAATGTCTCTATGACCTAGACATTAGAATACACTCATTGTTTATTTCTAAATGTTGGAAATAAACATAAATTCTGTAATAAATCTATCATAAAGAGTTATGATGGAGATATCTCAGATAGTAATCTAAAATCTAGTGGACTCCACTAAATTAGAAAATTGATGAATGATTCATTAACATTTCTAAATACTGAAATTAAACCTCAAGATCAATACGAGGATGAAGATCATTTGACAATGATCTAGCATCAAGCCTTGGACATTTATCTATTGATTTGATCAATAGACTAGTAAGAGATGAAACTTTAGAATGTCTAAAATTTCAAAACTTACATACTTATGAATATGGTATTCAAAGTAAAATGTCCAATACACCCTTCTTAGAGAAAGGTGTAAGATGTCAAGGTATTCAAGATCTAATACATATTGATGTATGTGGATCATCTATATCAAAATAAATATTATGGATATATGATATCTATTAATGATTATTGGTGATATAAGATTTCTTCCCTTCACCATTAGAAACCTTTGAAATGTTCAAAGATTTCATATTTTTTGTTTGAAACCAAAGTCTGAAGGAAGATGGAAATGAATTTGGTCTAGTCTAGCTAATCAGTACCTGTTAGATGAATTCATGATATACCTTATGGAGAAAGAAATAGCATTCCTATCTCACTCCTCCTAATGAACCTAAACTCAATAGAGTTGTAGAGAGATACAATTGGATCATGTGTGACATAATTTGATCAATGATGAATTTTAGCATAATTTCCTCTTAGTATCCAGGTATATATGTAGTAGAGACTGCAATATATATCCTTAATATGGTTCCATGCATGCAAGCTGGAATCTAGCACTTGAGAGTGCTGCTTCATTAGGAAAATAAAGGATGGTATTGGATACCTACTTTATGACCTTGAGATTCTTAAAATATCTCATATCTGAGAATGTGATTCTTAGAGGTTGAGACTCTTGAGAATCAAGATGAAAATGATGTGTAGGAATTCATTTAATCTTGAAAAGATAATGAGGCTCCTGAAATTGGACACTAAAAGGACAATTGAAGATGAAACACTAATGCCTATTCAAATGAGTTTGAGGACGGATTCCATGTGTCAGAGAAATATGACAATGATCGAACTTCATGTGATGAAGTTTCTGAAGATCATAGCATGGACAGATGGACGTTAGCAATATAGACTTCATATACAAGTGTTATATATGGACCCTTGAGGATCCACCTATATGAGTAAGACCTGTAAAGGTGTAAATGGATCTTCAAGAGAAAGGGAACCTGATGAGAAGGTAGGGACCTTCAAAGCACGGTTCGTAGCCATGAGCTACACATCGGAAGAGAAGACATTGGTTGCGATGAGACTTGCTCTTTGGTGACCATGCTTAAAACCATCAGAATATTGCTAACCTTAGCTACACAACTTGACTATGGCATATTGCATTCCCCTATGAATACCTCTCTGAGGATATTCACATGAAGTTAGCCCCGGGGCTTCATGGTTAAGGAAAGCAAGGTTGGCAAGCTAGGGAATCCATCTATGGACTCAAATAAGCTTCTTGAAGTTGGACCATAAGATTTGATGAAATTATAAATGTTATGATTTCAGATGGAATCTTGATGAGCCATGCGAAGCCTAGTGGGAGTGCCTTTATGTTCATCGTGCTAAATGTAGATGATATCCTAATCATTTAAAATGATATAAGGATAATAATAAGTGTTTTATTATCTGATTGTTCCACAACTTGGGATATGATCTCAAGGATACCTCTTGAATCTTAGTTCTGAAGGTGTTCGGAAGCAAAGAGAAGAGGGTATTGGGACTGTCACAATAGTAGTACACCTTGAACATGTTCCAAATTTTTTTGGAAAATCCCAAGAAAGGCTTCCATCCCTTAAGATATGGTACTGACCTATCTAAAGGGATATCACCTCAAAGAGTTGAGGAAGTAAATGCTAGAACTACTTGCACTTGTGCATTAGTTACGCAAAGCTGAGTGTATGCTAGATGTGTACAAAAGTTAGATATCTACCTTGCAGTAGGAGTAGTAAAGTGTTGCTAATCCTACTATAGAGAGAAAACACTTGATTGTAGTAATAACAAAATCTTCATAGATAAGATTTTTGAGATAGTGATCTGAAAGTCTTATCTTCAAAAACTTAAGACTTTATAGATAGAGATCTAAAAGGTCTTAACTGTGGATACCTTAAGAGATATTGATCTTCAGGAATCAGGGTATTCTGGTAAGGATTATGGAAATACTGGTTATGATAATTGTTAAGCTATAGTATCAAGGACACTGTAATTAACAAGATTGAGTATTGGTTGCATAAGATGCAACATTCTCATTAGATGCGAGCACTGTTACTAGGGATTTGCAAGTGATGTAAAAGGACTTGGCGTAGTCTCGTGAGAACAGAGTGACTGATCATCTTACCTAGATATTTTCTAAATAGCCTATGATTGTCACATGAGTGCGGGTTTAAATGATTAGCCCATTAATGGCTCTTTGAGCTAGTGGGAGATTGTTGGACATGCGAGCCCATAGCGAGCCATTATGCAATAAATGTATTGCGGATATCATTCCCTGATCTAAAATGAAGAATAAATAATTTGCATAATAGGTCCCATAGTACAATTATGGTTATGTACCATGGCCATCTTAATAATCATACAGTTGTTGATTCAATTATTGAATCATAGAGGCTGGTGTTTGGATGAATATCTAAAGGATTAGATTGAGGATTTATCAAGTATCGTCAAATGATTATTAAGAGATGATCTCCAGCCTGAGTACGAGATGGCAATCCTTTCTCATTTAGGCTGATATCTGACCGACCTCTTGATGCATGTCCTCTGCATAGGAATAGAGATTTGGAGGTGTCAGATTAGTTAGGTTAAAGAGTTGACTTAACGAGATCGGGATAACCAAAGTCCTATATCGTATGCTGTCACGATACAGGCACACATCCTCTGATCGGAGACAGATGTCTTACTATATGTCTAAGTATGTACATTTGACAGACCAAAAGGTTGATTACCTAACCAAGGTCTATAAGGGCATATGAGTAATACGATCTCTCAAAGGGATCATACAGGTTCATTTATTGAACTGGAAGACATGAGCTCACTCACGAGATATTGGAAAGAATCAAATTCCGTGTGCACGGTCGTGTCACTTTGGAAGCTTGACTGAATTGTAGGTTTGATATATACTTTTAGGAAGTATATGATCAAGACCAAGGTATGATATATACACTTTTGGAAAGTGTATAATCGATACCGACTCCCAATGATCGAATGAGAAACTTACTGATAAAAACCCTGAAGTAGACAGTGTAAAGTTGATCTTATACTAAAGGTTTATTCTGAGTCTTCCCGTATGCAGGATGTACATGTATTGGGAATACCTGAGGGTGATGTGATCATAAACGATTGTATAACCATGACGCTTCCATTCCTAGGGAGTGATGAAACGGGTCTGGATTTTAGTGACTCCTCTCAGTAGAGAAGTGATTTGATCTTGGTCCAAATGTTGGACATTGATCTGAATGTGATTCAAATGCAATGAGAAGATTAGATTTGCAGTCTTGATTTAATCAAGCATCTATGGGAGGCCCGCGATCTGGATTTGAGATATGATCTCAATATCCAAGTCACTATACGTGGAACAATACAATCGCCATGTCCTTATCTCCAAGTATTCGCGGAGAAAGCGCATTATCCGTGAAAGAATTCAGGATAATTTCATTGTTGATATGTGTATCCGAGCATTGAGAAAATGGATAATTAAATGTGATTTATTTATCATGATTAATATGAATTCGTTTCATATTATAAAGAGAGCTATAATTAAATGTGATTTGATTATCAAAGATAAAAATAATGTGAATGTGATTCATATTATTTGGGCACATGAAAATAGAGATCCAAGATGATTAAATGTGATTTAATTATCATGGATATGGATAATGTGGATAGCAATATCCATATTAGTCATATATATTATAAATGTGATTTATAATATATAAGAGAGAGGTATTTTGTAATTTACACTTGTTAATTAAATGTTGATGTGAATTGGATTTACATTGAACATTAAATTCAAAATGTAATTTACATTTTATTTTGGGTTGTGAATATGATTCACAAATTTCCAATGGTAAGATTGCAATATTCACAAAATGATTACGAATTATTTTGTAGAATAATTTACAACAATTGTTTTTGTAAATAATTGGAGACATATTGAATCATGCAATCTTGAGATTGCATTGAGATTCCCCCTTTCCTAGTAGGAGAGGGGGGACGGCCACCAATCCCTAAAGGAAAGGGTGGCCGTCCACTCTTCTTATATGGAATGGAACAACCTCCTTTCCATTATCTCCAATGTTAATTGATTTAATTTGATGATTGAATTATATTGATTCATCAATATATATTTAATCTAAATTAAATTAATTGTTGTTGGTTGTTATCTACACAAATCTTAGACCTTGAAAGAAACACAATCAATGAGAGCCATTGGATTTGTGTTGTCTCATGGATTGAGATCCATGGATCCCAAAATGTTATAAAAGGAGAGGCACCCCATTTCTCTTCTTAACACACAAGAGAACATAATTATCTCTATCTCTCTTTCTCTCTACACGTCAGCCCTCTCTCTCTTTCTCTCTCATGACTGTCCACCATGGATGCCTTGGAGAGAGTCTCCATCGCCGCAGCGTCGTCATTACGCTTCCTGATGCGTTTCCCGTGAATCTCCATCTCCTTCTGTGTGCCTCTCTCGTGAAGAAGACGTCGGATCTCGTGCATCGAGATCAGAAGATCCACCGCTTGGATCATCAATATGGATTGCGAGAAGCACGCGGTTCATCCCCGCGCTCGCAATCATCTCCTTCGCTCGGATCGGACTGGAGACAGGATGTCTCTTCGTTCAGAGACTCAATCGCAACCACGCTTCAAGAGGTATTCCGTGATACTTGTTGTGGTTCTAGATGAAACGATCCGAGAACTGTTCTTAGATCATGTGGTTTCATCGCATGAAAAATTTTTAATTCCGCTGCACAGAACAACTAGTACGACTAGTCGTTCTACGTCGTATTCGATACGACGATCAAGCTTCTGTGATGCGCTTGAGGATAATACCATATCCTTGAAACCTTTCTCTGATTATTACTGTTTACGAAGAGCATAGTTTATCAAGGAGTGTCATCTTGCATAACATGTTGGGATCCAACGTGAGATCATATTTGATATAGCATTATCACCTAAAAAATAACACATTGGAAAATGTTGTGTTACGAGGAAGTGTAGCAATCTCATTTTTGATACAACTTGTTGCAAAGATGTGTCATAACCTTTGCTATGATATCTTGGAATTGTATTCAGAGACACGATGAATATTCATTTCGTCACCTTGATTCTTTCATTTTGGCCTTAAATTCCTATATAAATGCATGCATATAGCATTAATTTGTATAAAATAACACTTAATAATTGATCCAATGATATTGTATAAAAATATGTATTTAATATCAAAATAAAAGAATAGAGGAAAGAAAAAAAGAATGAAGTGTTAAAGACACTGAGTGACCCTAGACCCTGTGACCCAGTCATCATGATGACTTGGTCAAAAAGGAATAAAGTGGGGGGGGGGGGGGTAGGGCAGAGAAATTGTACATAATACAACTCAAAATCCAAATTCCATTTATTAATGAATAAGCTTTTGACACCTATTTTATTCTTTATTTTTTACCCCACGAATAATAAAATACTCAACATGAATATTGTACACAAAAATACAAAAAATTATAAAATTTATCTCACTCAAAAATAATAAACAATGCACCCGAGACACAGAACAAAAGATCGCAAAGAAAACTTCCCATGCATGTATCTCCTCCATACAGACTCAAAACTAACTAAACTCAACTTTATTGTTCATAAATTTATTTATCTATTTAATAAATATGGTTTCTTTTAATTTAGAGTTGAGATTCAAAATTTAGCTTTTGGCTCCCTATTGTATATATACCTTTATATAATATTCAATATATTTATTTTTTATATTTTTGGCTTATTTATATTTTTACATATTTATCAATATTATTAAAAAACATTTCAATAATAAAAAAACATCAAAAAATCATTAAAATAAATAATGTATAGGAAATCTATACCTATATAGTTCATATACATATTTATTTAAGTAAAAAAATAAAATTATAAAAATACCATAAAAATATGTAAATATGTAATTAAATAAATTATAAACATATAAAATATGTAAATACAATAATAAAATATACAATACAAAACAAAAATAAAATATACTAAATACATGTATAAAAACCTACGTTTGTGCATCTAAACATTAACAACTAATAAATAATCTTGTAAAAATAAATAAAAATCATAAAAAATAATACATAATATAATAAATGTTTTTATGTTTTAACAAAAAATAATTAAAATCAGTCATTAACTTATATCAATTTAATAAAGGGGTTTTATACCCTTATTTTTGTGGTTGGTCCAAGTAGACCAACCAGCTTCCTTCGTTTGCTGACAGGGCGGGTCAACTACCTGACCTTTACCGCCCAACCATGTCAGACCTTGTGTCATGAACTGAGGCTCGAAATGCCTCGATTCCTTCGCTGAAGTTGAGCACCATTCCATTCTCAATCATGTTATGATGATAGCTTCCACCAACCCTCGCCATCCAACACGCCATCGCCCATTAAACTTGAACCCTCATTTGTTCATAAATAAAGCCACCCGAGCCCCAAAAAAAGCAGAGAATCCAAGGAGCAGACTTACGGTTCACACAGGGCAGGACCAACCATCACTGAAATATCAGCTCACGGAGACCTCAACTAAATCAACAATCAACCCACAACAATAATAATCAAATGATAAAAAGTAAAATGAATGGGTCAAAATTTATTATAAACCCTACAATATACACGTGTATAGTGAAAACCAGAGTAGGGTGATGAACACATGGAACAAGGGGCGTAGAAGGTATATTATTTATAAATAAAAATATAAGTGTGTATGTATATATATTAGTATGCAAAATATGCAATCAATGTTTTTATGGGTTTTTAATTAATTTTAATTTAATATATTTTTTAATTATATATTTTCAATTTTTTATTTTCTGATTTTTAGTTTCTTTTGTCTGATATATAATAACAAGAGTATATATATAAGCATATAAGTTTACATATATAATATGGGTAATATATAATAGTATATATAATATAAAAAATAAAAAAATCTAAAAGAACAATCCTTTTTATTTTTTAAAGGTTTTAAAAATATTTATGGTATTTATAACAATTAATAATATATAACAATATATAAATATATATGGTATATATGGTATTATAAGTATAAATATAGCTCTAAATAGTTAAAAAATACCAAATAAAATATTTTTTGTTTTTCAACTATTCTTTTATTGTTGTTCTTTTTTGGGAATTTTTGCAATTTTTCTTTGTGTTTTTAAAACCAGAAATAAGAAAAACAAGGAATTTTGAATTTGGCCAAATTGATTTGAGAATTAAAAACAGGAAATGGGTTCAAAATTTCTCAAAACCAATTTAATACATAGTAATATTTATAAATAGCAATATAAGATAGAAAATTATTTTTTGGACTTTTAGAAAATATTTTATACTTTTTGGCATGGCATGGATTTGCTAATTTATGGAGTTTCTTTTGATTTTTTTTATTTTCGATCTAGAGTGAGAAAATAGACTAATAAATAGTAGGTGATTTTTTTGGAATTTTTCAAAAAGGTTTTCTGTTTTTTATATTTTCTAAGGAAAACATTGAATAAAATAGATCCTTTTGATTTTTATAAAAAAAATGCAACAAAAAATAGCAAACAAATCATATATAGTGTGAAAAAGATAGCTAGCAGGAATTTCCATAGTTTTTGCACAATTTTTGGAGCATGGGAGCTATTTTTAGAAAATAGAAATTCAAAAATAAAAATAATCAAGCATGCATGGGCATATTAGCAAATAAAATAATTTCCCAGGGGTTACATGCAAAATAACCACACACTTTGAACTATGACTTGATTTTTAAGTACTAAACAAAAATACAAAACTCCGTGGTGTGTCAGAGCAAAATGTCCACTCACATAGTGGTCCAACCGTTGTATGTACGCCATGTGGAAGATCGGATGGTCCTTGATGAGTGTACCTTCAAATAACATGGACAACCCATATTAGATTTAGGTTGTGTTCTTGATCGGACGATCTAGAAGGGGACACGAAGAACTGGATGCTACGAACTTTGATCTGGCTCTTCTCCTTGCTTTGGTGACTACTCCTCGATCCGACATCGGCTACATGTGGTTGGGACTCCTCTGCGTGCAATAGTTAGATCCGATGAGGCTAGGGAGGCTTGAAGACGGATCTAGGGCTCCATCTTATCTATAGGACCTAAAGGGGTTTCAGGTGCTCGATAGAGTTCTAAAGGGTTGCTCGGTTTGCAATACCTGCACCAAAATTCTCTTGCACTCGAGGTCAATAATCTCGACCTTTGGATGAAGTTTGAAGAAACAGAATGAGCGACGAGTGTCGAGTTTCAGCAATAGGCAATAGAGGGAAAGTCAGTTCGCTAAATCACGGGTGATTTCGGTTAAACACGAGGTTGGATAGATGGAGAACATGGAGGGGGGTCAAATGGCATGGAAATTGAAGCATGGAAAGAAATGAGGCACGATGATTAGGCCTGGAGTTCAAGCTCCAGGCGATTTGGGTATTTTTAAAATAAAGCCTAAAGATGAGATTAAACTTGAGATTGAAAGCGAGAAATGAAAAGAGGGCTGAGCACCTTTATTATTTCTTTTTGACCTTTAAACCCCAGCTAAATGCAAGTAAATATCATTATTTGCATAAACTAGCATCCATTATTTATTGTATTGTATAAAATATATTATTTGAAGCCAAAATCAAAGAATAAAGAAAATAAAAAGAAATAAAATAACAAAGGTATTTATAACCTTAAACCCCAATACCTAGGCATCATGATGAATGGGTCGACAAGGAATACAGTAGGGGGAGATAAGATCCAATTATACAATAAAAACCTCATTTTTATTCTTCAATAATTCATTTCTGGGACCTATTTTATTCTGTATTATTTATACATCAAATCAATAAACTTTGTATGTTAAAGTTTTAGATAAAAATACAAAAAAGGCAAAATTGATCTCATGCAAAAATAATACAAATAATACATTCTATACTAAAAATAAAGGGATTTTTACCCGGCAGACCCTGTAATCTTTTGCAATTACCGCTACGACCTTTGAAACATCCTAATTCCTCCCCTGCCCCCGTAAACTTGCTCCGTCTTACCCAACAAACCCTGCCGTCAATTTTAACTATATTTGAGTTAATCACTTGGGTTAGTCTTGAGTTAATGCCTCTATCGTCTTCCTCCTCTTGCTCCTCCTCTCACAGCATCGCATGTCAAAGCCGAGGAGGACCCCTCCCATCTTGCCCTCATGTAAAGCTCCTCCCCTTGCCGACATTCTTCCCCAGGCGTCAACATCCACAGATTCCTCCCTCCCCTTTTGTTTCTTCTCCTCCACTAACAATGGACATCTTCCAACCATGTGCTCTACCTCCGCACACAGAAAAGCTCCTCCACGCCCCACCCTTCACAGTGCGCTACCATTCACCACGCTGCCGCCCAAGCTCGGTCGGCCTAACCACCCCCGAGCACCTTCCCTCACAGGTCGTCTCGTCGTATTTGTGCATTGACAACAGTTTCAATCATGCGTGAAGGCCCGCTCCTTTGTCCTCTCCATCTTCTCCTACAGGTTCTCTCTGCCACCGGCCACCGTGGCGGGGTGGGGCCTCCATCGCCCGGGGGGGGGGGGGGGGAGTAGCATCGGGCGGGGGGAGGGGGTGGGGGGGCATGGGGGCTCCATCGCCGGGCCAGGTGGGGAGGGGGGTGGCGGGAAAGTAGCATCGGGCGGGGGGGGGGGGGGGGGTCCATCGCCGGGTGGGGGGCAGGGGTTCTCCATCGCCGGGTGTAGGGAGGGTGGGGGGGAGGCAGCATCGACGGTAGGGGGTGGCGGGTGCTCCATCGCCAGGGGACCTGGGCGTGGGTTGGGTTCCCACGGGTCAACATCGATCAGGGAGGAGGGAAGAAGCCGGGCAACAAAGCTCCTCGGCCGCGGTCAAGGGGTAGAACGTGGATGGAGGAGTTGTTCACAAGGCTTCTCAACGGCGGCAGTACGCAAGGCTCAAAGCTTGACGCTGGCGGGGGACGGCGCACGGGGATCAGCTCTTCCAGGATGATGGTGTGGCACTCAATGTAAATTTGGTAAATAAATTGGGTATAAAAAAAGGTAACATAACAGAATCCGGTTAATTTTAACGGGTACATGAACGGAAGTTAACCACAGGGTCTGTAGGGTAACGATTAGCAAGTTTACGAGGTCGTAGGAGGAATTAGGATGTTTCAAAGGTCGTAGGGGTAATTGCAAAGATTACAGGGGTCTGTCGGGTAAAAATCCCAAAAATAAAAATCCAAAATTCAAACTTCCCATACCCATATCTTCTCCATATGAACTCAAAATGCATCAAAGTCACCTTTTATTGTATATATCTTTTAATAAACTATTTAATTAAAGTGTTTTCATTTAATTTGGAGTTAAGATGTAAATATTAGGTTTTGGACCCCTTTTTTCTTATATACTTGAATAAAATATTCACTTTATTTACTCTATAGTTTTCATTTTTTATATTTTTATCATTTTATAAATATTCTACATAATGTATGTACATATTTAGGATATAATAAAACTATAATAAATACACTAAAATAAAAATAATATACAAAAATACACAGATGAATATACTATACATATACCTATGTAATTTATGCATATAATTATTTAAGTTTACATATTAAATCAGAAAAATACAATAAAATATACTTGTGTATATTTAAATAAGTAATAAATATAAAATTTATTAAAATAAAATAATAAAATACAAAATATAAAACAGAAATAAAATATACTTAATAGGTAAAAATACCTATAAATGGACCTCAAAAAGTAACTCATAATAAATAAACTCATAAAATTTATATTAAAATACTTCATATAAATAATACATGTTTTTCATTTTTAACCAAAAAATAAATAAATCGATTTCTATTTTATTTTTAATTATTTGTGATTTTTATATCTAGTTTGTCATTTTGCGGGTGACGTGGCCCAATCAGCGCACGTCCACCGTTGACTCATGTCAACTTCTCTAACCTGAGCTTTAGGCTTGTCAAACTACATTTGACCTCCTCTTCCTTGATTTTTGTCGTTCGATGCATGCAATTTTTTAGGTCAATTCCTTCTTCGACTTTTCACCTTTATCACCCACCTTTCACGTGAGTGCATCTCCTCGACCTTTCCATCGCTGCATCGAGTCGTTTACCTCAATTTTCTCTGTTAATTCTTCGCACGTACATAAACCATCCCTTCCCCCGTTTTTTTTGAATTTGATCCCCTTTTTCGCCATTTTCTTCCCCTCATTTTGTGCCCAGTGGCTTAAGTGAGGTGACAGATTGCTCGCTGAGCATCTTGCAGCGAGGAGGAGTGGTTCCCATATATCTCCAGCGAGCTTCACCGTCGATGTTCTTCTCATGGCCTCTGACCATTCGAGGTACTTTTTATTTACTTTTTAGGTAGATCCAGATCGTACATTTCATTTTACGTCTTCAATTTATGCTTTAAGTAATTGCATTAGTTTAGTATTAGAATTAAGCTTTGGTAGAGCTCTTGAGCTCCAACCACTGTTGCTTGTCGTATTCCACTATTCCGTACTTCACCATTCACTCCATTTCCTAGCCCCTTCATTTCTCTGCATTTCTCACATCATAACTCCCCCAGCTCTTCATTAGATCTAGATTTCAATGTCCAAGTCCTCTACCTTCATCGGATCTCGACTACCTCGTTCCATTTCACCTCCGATCTCCACCAAATAATGGTCAAGACCTTCCCCTGTGCATCACCATTGTATTTGTCTTGTTTACCGATTTTGAAGGGGTATTTGAGCCCCATTTGTATCAAAGAACCACTTCTAGGTCCATACGAAGAACCTTGAGCTCTAGGGCTTGATCAGTGAGACTCAGACTATTCTGAAGCATCTGGGAGTTGTGGGATGTTGGCAGGGGCATGTAGCGACTGTCGGTTGTGTTGCAGGTGGTCGGAGCCACGCGCAACAGTTGTTCAATGCTCACCCATGACAAGTTCCTCATTGTTCTTGCAGACAACCTATTAGTTGTTTAATCAAATGTCGAGTTCTAGATCACACATGTGTCGTCGGATCAGAGCGTGCATCGACCGTCGGATCCCATCTGGGGATCTAATCCTAACCGCTTCCATCGAACCATCATCGCACTTCCAAGGCACACCACGTGTCAAGTGAGGCTCCTTTAGTTATCTGATCCGTCCTGTAGGGGATAAATTGCATATATTCCCTCGATTTTTGTTTATTTTTGTTTAATCCTATAATCTCTTAAATATGCTTTATATTTTGCGATAAAATTACAAGGAGACCCCTGATCATTTTGCATATTACATTTGAGTCATTGCCAGCGTTACACACGCAGTATCCCACATGAGCTGGGCATTTTGCGCATAACCCCTTGTAGGTTTTTGTAATTGGCATTTAGTATTTAAACTTTAAATATTAGCTGAAACTTTTAGGATATTTGCATTGTAGACCCTGCCTTTATTTTTCATTGCAAATATTCCTCTGCTAGTTCAAGTATATTGTAAAAGTTTATTTAGATTTCATAAATATCATTTGTGATCCAAAAATTATGAAAAATAGGATTAGGTGCCTACTAGTTTGATCTTTCATGCCATAATATTAGCTTAGCATTTTAGGCAATTTTACTATTTATTAAAAATAAAAATAACATAGTTTAATTTCTATTTGCTTTTAAAGAATCAAAAAACATGATATTTAAAAATTCCAAAAAAAATTATTTATTATTGTATATTATAGCTCCAGAACAAAAATCACTAAAATAGGAAAAGAAAATCACTAAAAATTAAAATTATCCAAAATCCTTGTAAAATTATAAAAATTCTACAAATTTCCAAAAATATTTGTTTATGCTTCTTAATTTTCTTTGTCTTATGTGTTATATATTAAAATTAGTTTTCGTATTTTAAAACCTTAAACATTATATGAATTTGTTTATTTCAAGTTTTGGGATATTCTTCATTTTAAAATACCTAAAGGTAGCAAAAATTCCCCAAAAATCACAAATAATAATAATATATATATAATTCAGAATCTATTATTCTGTTAATATTATTTATAAATATTACCCTATATTACATATATCCATATATAAGTAAATATATAATTTTATTATATAGTAAAAAAGAAAAATGAATTAAAAATAAAGAAAAATATAAAAATGAAAATTCATAAAAAAAATATATAATTAAAAACCCATGCAAAAAGGCACTAAAAATATAAGAGAAGGACAATTTTTGCATTCACTTGCACAATCTATGATGTTTGCCCCTAGTGTTCGACACTCTACATACTTACACCTATGTAAACATTTTTTGAAGTTATAATAAATTTTAACACCATGTTTTCATTTTGTACTGCTTGATCTATATTATGGGTTAATTATTGTTTGAGTTGAGTTTCATGAGCGGTCAATACAATGATGCTAATTGTGTTTGATTGGCCGACCCTCGCAAAAGTCTTCTAAAAAAATAGCGCCATTGTTGGGGATCTATGCTATATAAATTGTATTTATTTGTGTCTTCTTGACTATCTGTCTCTTTATTTATTTTTCATTTTATTGATATTATTTGTGAGTTGTTTAACCCTCTTCCTTATTTGAGTTTGTTGCGAGGAACATCGTATCGAGGGGGCTCTCCTAGGAGATCTACGCACCCACGTAAAGCGGAGTTGGCTTTTCTGCACAAACTGTTAGGAGAGAGCGAAAAAAGTGTAATTTGAGGATTTTTAAAGATGGTGCAAGTTGTCTTTTATTTTATTTAATTTTGTAATTTAAGTGAGAGAAAGACATAATTTATAATAATTTAGACTCTCATAACACTTCGACACTTCACAAGGTCTATTGCCCAAGTGATTGTTCACTTGGGGGCCTCGTCGACTTTTTCGCGATTTTTGACATTTCCTTTTCTTTGTTTCTTGAGTGTTGAGTTTTTCACCTCTCTTTTAGTTGTTTTGGGTGGTTGAGCCTTAGAATAAAGTTGCTTGATCGATAGAATAGGTCCAAATCCCTAATTGGCTTGCATGTATCTATAGTTTGCGCTTAGATCTGGTCAAACTAAATAGTTGATTATTTGAATTCGATACCCCACGCCATGAGAGATCTCATGCAGTGCTTGTAGTACCCATTGTGATGGGCACCTATTGAAAAAAACGAAGAGATGGGAGTTGCTAAGTAATGACCTGACAATTCAGGCTCACTGTCACTGACGCGACTACTCGAATCCTCTCGTTCTTCAACAATTAACCCACCCAACTAATTAAGCAATTAAGAGTAAGAGTTAAATTTATTTTACCCTACTAAGAATGTATAATGGCAAGCAAGTAAGGTTGAACACATGAAGCAAAGGCATAGAGCAAGCAAGATGGAAATCAAAGCACCAATTATCTCTCAAACACTTAGCCAAGTTACAATTTTTTGTGATTTTCTAATTTTCTAATTCTTTTTATTTTCTAATTTGTATTTTGATTTTCATTTTTCCTATTTTATATTTTCTTTTTATATTTTTATCTTTTTTATCTTTTTCTTTTAATTTATATATAAAGCTATATATAGGATAGGGTTAATATAAAAATTTAAAAAATAAAACAAATAAAAGAAAAAAATATTTTGGGTTTTAGATAATTTTTAATATTTTTGTGATTTTTAAAGAATTTTGCTCATTTTTATATATTTATAAAGTTAAAAATACCGTAAAAAGGGGATAAAATAATTAGCCAAAAGTAAATTGGAGATTAAAAATATAAAATAGTATCAAAGTTTCTCTAAAATAATTTAAATATATAGATAATAATATAGAAAAAATCAGAAATGGAAAATACATTTTTGGTAATTTTTTATAATTTTATGTAATTTATACTGCAAACAGGGATAAAAAGGCATGTTTTTATTTTTTATAAATAATAAATAGATTCAAAATGCCAAATTAAAATATGTGCGTGAAAGAAGATATAACAGGAAGTTATGCCTATTTTTTGGGATTTTGTTTGAGTTAAATAGATGTATGAAATAAATAGAGATAACAAAGAGAAACCACATTACTAACAAGGGCATATATCTAAATAGCGGAAACTCTAGGGGCCAAAGTGTAATCTATACAAAAAGTAAACACATATAAAAAGTCATTAGAACAAATAGAAATAAGTAAATCCCTGAGAACCCTCCTGCAAAAACACCAAACTCAAGTAGATAAACACGTGAGCCACTAGCGGGGACCTGGATGAAATTACAAGAAACTCAGGGGCTCAACTGCAATTTTACCAAAAATATTACACTGCATAAAAATATTTGTGGACTAAAAAACACTCAATAAATGACCAGGGGTCCGTGCGTAAAATTCCCCCTCATGTGATGTGTCACGTGAGATGACGTAGCGCGGACTCGAAAGTGAGTATGTAAAGTTTGAGGGCCTAGTTTGCAAATTACACAAAATATAAACAACGGAAGATGAAATTTTAGAATTCCAATATTAAATACAAAAACTAAGGGTGCTTGGAATGCAAAATACCCACTTACGCATGTGATCCAACGGGTGTGCTACTCCCACTTGCCACGCGTCGGGTTGTAGGTACGCGATGACAGTTCGGCTCCAATGGCCCAGATTAGATCCTGCAACGAAGATAGACGGTGCTGAAGTGCCCAGACCCGATGATAGATGGAGATTCTGGGGATTTGTTCTTGATCGAATGGCTCAGGAGCAAGGAGGAATAACGACCGAAGAACACTGCCTAGATGATTTTACATCTGCAAAATCTCAATGCTCTGGGCTCTCTTGTCCCTTACGATGACATTAAAATCTTCCTAGGGTTCCTCCCAACCGATTCGATGATTCAAAATGCTCTGAAGAGCTATGGTGATGGCTAGCGATGGAACCGAACCTGGGAGGTGTCTTTTTGACCAAGCGCCCCTCAGATGGGGCCTAAAGCACCTGGAACCTGCAGGTTAACTTTAAAAAAGAAAGACAATGGTTCAAGGGACTTTTGGGGGGTGGAATGGATGGAAGTGGTTTGGATGGACTTTCTCCAGTGAATGGCAATTTTGGGAGAGCGAGTATCTCATTCTATGCAAGATCAAGGGGGGTGGAGATGCAGAGGATGATGAGGAGGCGAAGTGGAATTAGGTGAGGGTGATTGGTGAGGTGGAGGGCGTCGGGGATGATGGAATCAGCTGGCAGAGCAAGGAGCTCCGCAAGGTGGAGTTCTTGAGATTCACTTTATGAGGCATGAAATCAGAAGTGAAAACTTGTGGATTATGACTACTGGTACACTAAGGAATGAAAAGAACATATAAAGAGGGAGAAAGGCTCACCGGGACACGCCGGGAGCAAGCTCCAGCGAGGGGCTCCATCGAGCTAGATCGGCCTCGATTCTATACCCCAAGATGCCTTTCCAACGAGTGGATGTCTTCTTACTGTCACCAGGAACAACCTTCGATGCTCGGATCTAGGGTTTGCAGGTTGAAGAGGGATCAAAATTCAAATGGAAGGTTGGAGGTGTTTTTATACATGTTGATGAGCGGGCTCAAAGAATGAAGAAAGTCACTCGAATCGCAGCTCCAATCCTAAATATTAAACTTGGGCGTGTAAGGTAGTGTAACGAGGAGAAAAAGTCGTGAAGGATTTGACATGAAATGGTGCAAGGTTTGGCCTCTAAAAATCCACGAAATCGGACAAAAATGAGGTCTAACTGGTGCTGATATGGTGGCTGGAAGGGTATCCCACCCTACTGCTACTTGTGATAGGGCTTGTTGCCCATGTTTTGACTTAGAGAATGTCCCTGAGGACGGGTCAATTATGCCTCATTATTCCAAACACCAATAACTTCTTGAATCAACGGCGGAGGTGGAGAGAACTGCTCAGGATAAGATGGTTGGGACTCTGGCTCATATACAACCATATGTATTTGGGACTGTGGGGGTTGCTCCAGAACCTGCACGTAATACACGTGTTGAACAGGATGGGGTTGTAGTGGAGTCGGTTGAGGTGCTTGATTCAGTGAAGGCTCCTTCTCAGCAGACATCTTGGCAAGTGTTCAAGGCTCGGATGAGCTGCTCCAGCTACTAGGAGATCAGGTCGAGCTTTTCCAAGCCTTGGGTTCTGTTCCCAATCACTGATAATTTTTTGAGGTCCTGCGACCTCTTCTCTATGATATCTATCTTGTACAGATGGCTCCCTATGGTACTCAGGTTGGAGCTCTCGTCCATGTCTTCGGCATGAGTGAACATGTTCACAGGCTTGCTGATGGTGGCTGGTATTTTCATGTAAGCATGCGATGAGGATTGAGCGGCTTCTCCTTCAGCCATCTCCTTAAAAAGATTCTAGACAACATCCTCGTCCTTATTGAAATGAGAGACATTGCAAGCAGCATCAACGAGCATTTGGCTTTCAAGTGTCAGCCTGCCAAAGAAGTGTTGTACGAGACTAGTCTTTGGAATCTCGTGGTGGGGACACTTTTCCTGGAGATCCTTAAATATTTCCCACGCTTCATGGATCGTATTGTGGGGTTGCTGGCAGAAACTGGAGATGCGAGCACGCATTTGGTTAAGGCGACCAAGAGAGTAGAATTTGTGGAGAAATGCGGACTTTAATTCCTCCCAGGTTGTAACTACCTTGCCCAAGTGGTCGACCCAATACAAGGCCCTGTCCTGCATGCTAAAGGGAAAAGCAATCATTTTGACTACCTCCAATGGAATACCGGGGTAGTGAACAGTGACACAGATGTAGTCGAACTTCTTAAGAAGGATATATGATTCCTCAATGGTGTTCCCATGAAATGTAGGAAGTAGGGACAGGAACTGTGGCTTCAGCTCGAAGTGGGCATGGATTTGTGGAATCTGGATACACTCGGTGATACGGTCCACTTCAGGATTGTACGTCTACTTCAAGATAAGCTTCGGTGGCGGTGGTCCTGCATCCATTTTGTCGAAGTTTGGTCTTCCCGCTGAAAGTTCATCTCTAGCACCTCCAAGATTGAACTCTTCATCTGGATCTGCCTCATCCTCTCTTCTGCCATCTCTTGCATCAGCCCTCCTCCTCCGATCGTTTATCATATCTTGGAAGGTGGTCTAGACCAGGGCTTGGTTAGTCAGTTGCTGCTGAATTGCTTGAATGGATGCAACCCTTTCCTCTTCCACAGGTCATCTAAGATTCTGCTTGTTATGGCTCGAAATCAGGTTCTTGGTCTGCACATGGAAGAATGTCTTGATCAGTCTGAATTGCAGCATCAGATAGAGAGAAGTATTTTGTGTTAAGGTCAACACAGAACTTTGTTAAGGATGGCGATGTATAAGGAGTGAAATCAATGGTCATCCACAATGGGCATAGTTCGGGACAAGAGTGATCCTGATTTATTGAATAAGGTGGGGAGTCTGGACATCAGTTCACGAAGTTCGAACTGGGTTCTCAGGAATCACCTCGAATTATTGGAGAAGGTGAGCGTATGGAACCGATGTGGGTGTCGATGGAGTTTCGACCAAACTGCACATTCGTTGCCATCTCGGAGGTTAAGAGGATAATCAATGTGGATGAAAGATACGAAGGTCAATGAGAAACAAAAGGAGTGCAAAACAGTAGAATGGCTCACAATGAGCAAGAGTCAACAAGGAAGGAAGCAAAATTGCACAAATGCATGATGTTTTTGATCTTGACCATAATGAAACTAATGAATAAAACCTCAAAATAATGGATTCATCAACTCAACCTGTGAAGCTGTGAAGGTTCGACAATTATCTTGGTTGATTTTAGATTTGAATTCAGGCAATTTATCTTTCAACGAGTCCTTAGAGTGATATGCCTATAGGAGAGAGTACTGCTGGAAAAGTATTTCATACTTGCTCTTCTCCTTTGTAACCTGTAGTCTGCACTTTTTATGATCCTTGTAACCCTTTCTGGATCCCTACTCAGCCAAAGAAATAGGAGAAAGCCGATAGTCAAAACCAATACTTCGGATCTCGTTCGTAACAGAATCACCCGTGAGCGTGCAAGAACCTACTTGGACGCAAGACAATGAGACAGACACCCCGTGAAGGCGTGGCCTATACTCGATACTTCAGACGATGTCGACACTCTACACAACAGAGAGCATCATTGTTGACCAAACCCTACTTGTCTACATACGATAGAAGCGTCAATACTTTGAAAATCCAGGCGATACACAAGGCAGCCACAGAATGGGTTTTGGGCTCTAATCCTTACAAAGCCACTCTCTCACTGGGAAGGAGACCTTCCAATGTAAGCTGAAGACAAAAGAGGGCTTTTCTCACCCAAAGCAATAAGTCCAATTAATCAATTTTATTTTGGATAAGATTTTTAGCAGTCCCTTTTCAAAAAATTTTGTGTTATACTTGCTTTGAGTAGATTCAATACAAGCGCCTAATGTTTTTGTGTTTTCTTTGATTCCTAACTGATACAAAAATAAAGGGAGAAGGTCGGGAAAGCAATGCAAGGCAACAATAAGATGAAAATCTCACCTTAGTGCATAAATGATGAATGCTCAATTAGAAGACTTACAGTGCTTCCCAGCTCTCTCCATGCGGGGTGCAAAATAGGAATTTATAAACCTATACTATATGCCGATATGCAAACAGAAATCGTCCTAAGCAGGTGATTTCTAGCATGAAGAACCAAATGCACAACACGAAGAGTGAAACCTAAAGTCTGATCTTGGAGCCTCCTCGGTGCCCATGACAGTGGATCCTGCAAGTGTTGTATGGAGACTCTCACGGCGCAAAGTTTCAAACTAAGTGTCAAGAAATTAATTAATTTCTAAGTCCAAATGTGAAGACTATAGGTACATGCAATATAGTTAGATGTTTGGATTTAGATTACATGATAAAGCAAGCCTAAAAACTAAGGGCACATTTCACAAAACAAATAGAAAAAAGGTGGAAAGCATAAATCGTGGAGAACAAAGTGAAAGAAAGCGATAAAAACTCGGAAATCTGCGGTTATCCCCCAAGTGAACAAACACTTGGAAATTGGGCCTGAATGTCCACAGTCCGAAGTACCTGTATTATTACAAATTAATAGTCAAATAAATCTCTCTCTCACTAAAAGGTAAAAATCCTAAACTATCCTCTCTTTCTCTTAAGGGCCTCCTGCTCTCGCCTGTTGGCTAGGTCAGAATAACTGGCTCCTCATACTAAGGATGCATGGAATCACCGAAGCGACCCTTCTCAGTCTGTTGTCCCTTGTAAGAAGATAGGTGAAAAGACGTCAGGCAGTTCAAAATTAATAATCAAGCAAAGAGAGGTAATAAAAAATGGCTAAGCAAGTGAAAAGATAAAATCTACTCTACAAGTCGATGCTCCCCAACAACGGCGCCATTTGAAAAATGAAGAGATAGGAGTCGCTAAGTAATGTCCTGGCAATTCAGGCTCACTGTCACTGAGGCAACTACTTGAATCCTGTCGTTCTTCAACAATTAACCCACACAACTAATTAAGCAATTAAGAGAAAGAGTTAAAATTTATTTTACCCTACTAAAAACGTATAAAGGCAAGCAAGTAGGGGTTGAACACAGGAAGCAAAGGAATAGAGCATGCAAGATGGAAATCAAAGCACCAATTATCTCTCAAACACTTAGCCAAGATGCAAGTTTTTGTGGGTTTTTAATTAATTTTTTATTTTTTTTTTGATTTTATAATTTTGTATTTTGATTTTCAGTTTCCTGATTTTATATTTTCGAACCAAATTCCTAAGTATTACCTGGGATTTACGTAAATACCCAGGGTCTACAAAATATTTTTTTTTACATCAAAACTGCAGTGGTGTCGCATTTGAACATGCGACACCTGTAAAGTTTTTTTACCTCTTAACTACAGAGGTAGCGCATCCTTAAGATGTGATATATATAGTGCATATCCAATATGTCATTTCTGGCTAAATAAAACACGTGCATAACCTTCAGTCTCCCCATGCGAAGTCATACCCGACGTGTTCTACTACCGCCCGTGACTCCCCCCAGTGGCACCCGCCGTCCTCGGCCTCCCCTCTCCCACAAACCTTGTTTTTTATCACTCCTAGGTGCGCGAAAAACTCCTTTTCCGTAGCTTCTTTGGTCGGTACCGTCCTAGCCTCCACCACCTCCCACTAGGGCTTAGCCGTTGTTCCATACATTGGGACTTGGTAAAAAAAAATTCTTGAGATTATTGATTATATAATATACATATGATTCTTCATTTCATGAATGTATTTTTTTACTTATACGTTGTGTCACGTATTAGGTCAGAATGGAGGCGTTGTATTGTATGTTTCATTTGAAGGGTACACTTATTTGCGGTTTGACGACCAACGTACGGGGGTTTGGATTAATGCCTAATATGACGTTCGATGAGATGTTGAACATGGTTTACCATAAGTTCAACCTGAATGCCAATAGTCAAAAAATATGATTACTACATCGCATCCCTCGTTTTCCTCTATCGTCGATGATGATGATGTGCAGGGAGTTTTTGTGTATGCTCGGACCACTGGGAAATCAATGTCTACTGACATTATTGTTGAAGATGTCTTTGCGAGCGAAGTCTGACGATACCACGAGACCGTCTGTTGTCCCGAGTACACAACCAACAGTTGTCTGTAACACACAACCAACAATCTTCCCTAGCATACAACCAACAGTTGTCCCTGACTTGGAACCCTCCTTTGACACTGATGTGCCTGTATCGCAGCCATGTACGGATTAGGAATGGCGAATGAGTGACTCGTTGATGCGAGAGGTTAATCACGCTTTGGATGATTTCATCCCTTGGGGATCAGATGATGACCTGGAAGAAAGTAGTGAAGAAGATGTCAACAATAATGCGGTAGATGAGGAGATCCCAGTCGATGAACAAAGCACGTAGCATATTGTACCTCGTATACCCTTTTTTGGGGTTCGAGGATCCAATACTCGTTCAACCTATGAAGATGACATTCGAAAGAAGTCTCGACTTGATGGTGTCTTTGACGAAATACGCAATGGTAGAACCTTCGAAAGTAGGGAAGATTTGACTTACGCTGTAAAGAAGTATCGCATTCTGGCACACTATGTCTTCATTGTCAAGGAATCCACCAGCTTGATATGGTCGGTTTTTTTCACACAGAGATTGAATGGATGTGTTTGGTATTTACGAGGATATTTTAGAAATTTTGATGGATTGTGGGTGATCTCCAAGGTTGTTGGGGCACACACTTGTATAAAACCTATAGTTAATCAGGATCACCCTCAGTTGGACTACAAATTCATATACAGATTGTTGCTAATTCTTGTGAGGGATGACCCTAATGTTTGTGTTTCGAGTTGTAGAGCTCACATCCACGAGATGTACTACTAGTGGATTACCAAGAAAAGGACATGGGATGCTCGGAGGCAGGCAATCAGAATTGTATTTGGTGATAGGAAGAAGTCATATGCTGAAATGCCTTATCTATTGCAAGCAATGAAGGCTTCCATTTCTGGGTTGGAATTGATATTGAATACAACGACCATCCTGATCCTAGAAAATCGCATTACCGTAGATGTCAACAATGCTTTCGGTAATTTGGGACTTCAATTGAGGCATTCAAATATTGTCGCCCTTTGATTAGTATTGATGGGACCCATTTGTATGGGAAGTACAAACAGAAATTTCTCATTGCTTGCGGGATTGATGGGGATAAACATATTGTTCCCCTTACGTTCCTAATTGTTGACGAGGAATCCGGTCCTTCATGGAAGTGGTTTCTATCATTGGTACGCATTAGGGTAATTGGCATGCGAGCTGGGCCAATATGTGTCATTTCCGACCGGAATTCTGGAATAAAATCCGCTATGAAAGATGTTGATGTGGACTTATTAGAACCTTTTGCATATTGGAGGTTCTGTTCAAGGCATGTCGCGAGCAACTTCAATAAGATTTTCAAAAATAGTTCCATGAAAGCTCTGGTTCAAGCAGCAACATTACAAACGACTACTAGAAAGTTTGCATACTTCATGAGGAAATTACAAGAGTGGAATACAGAAGCGGGTAGATGGTTTTCGACTCATGATTGTCGTCATGAGCAATGGACATTGGCTTATGACGGTGGTTATAGATTTGGTCAGATGACTACAAATTCGAGCGAAAGCTACAATGCAGTTCTCAAAGATGCCCGTTGCTTGCCAATTTATGCGTTGATCGAGAATAATTTTTATAATTGTGTGTTATACTTGAACCAGCATGCTGAACAGACAAGCGTAACTATTGCTGTAGGTCGCAAATTCACTTATTACACATCCACAGAGTTGCACTGTTGGAGTACACTGCGAACGGGCACACAGTAACTCAAATACAAAGGCAGCCGGATATATTGTTTGAGGTTTCTAGTGGTGTTTTACGGACATCTAGTTGTCTTCGCGGTCGCAAACAATACACGGTAAATTTGCTTCAACGTAAATGCACATCTAATAAGTGGAAAATTTTCCGTATCCCATGTTCCCACGCCATTGCGGTTATTTGAAGCCGTCGAGCAGAAGTGGATTCCTATGTTGGAGAGTGGTACACGTGGCAACACCAACTAAAAGTTTATGGAGGGAAAATTTTTCTCATCGGTGATCGGGAAATGTGGGCTCCTTTGGACTATCCAGAACTACGTCCTGACCCAAAACGTAAGCACGGCAAAGGTCGACCAAGCACAACAAGAATTCATAATGAAATGAATGTTAAAGATGTGATTCGCCACAATACTTGTTTGTTTTGTGGGATACTGGGTCACACACACCGTGGATGTCGCAATAAAACCACAAGGGATTCTCAAGCATCCACGTCTAATGCGTAGACGGCGGGAAGGAATAAGAACAAATGTGGTAATTGTGGTGTAGGTCACAACAAGCGCAAATGTCCTGTTTTGAGTAAGTTTGCTTCTTTTTCTTTTAGTTTGCAGCATAAATACTCTTATCGTATATTCTTATTTTTTACATTGTATATTCAAACATTGAATTTTAAAAATTGCAGATGGATCCCGGTCCACTTGACCCATCCGTTTTGACTCTCCAGGAGCGACATCGTTCTCGTCGTGTCTGGGCTGGCGATGTAAGTCCTTTTAATTATCATTTTCTTTACTCATTTTTCTTATAACAATTATCTTGTAGGAATCTTCATGGTTGCGTTGTCGACATCGGGAGACACATGTTCGCTGGATTCCTTTGGATGATCGACTCCAGTCGTATGTAGCTCAAGCGGGTTTTGGATGCATATCTGAGCTGGAATTCATCACGCTAGATTGGCATTTGGTAACGGTGTTGGTTGAACGCTGGAGGCCCAAGACACACACTTTCCACATATCTAGTGGGGAGATGTCCATCACCTTGCAGGACGTCGCATTCATCATGGGGCTACGAATCGATGGACCACATGGGCGGATACGTGCGAGGAGTTGCTGGGTGTAAGGCCACTTCCATCAGAAATCGTTGGCAGCAGGGTGTTAGCGAGTTGGTTATTCACCCATTTTGCAGACTTGCCAGAAGATGCAGGCGAGGTGGTCTTACAGAGACATGCTCGAGCGTACATCTTGCAGTTGCTTGGTGGTGTACTATTCACGGAGAAATCAGGATCGTTGGTTTCCCTTATTGCACATCGTCGACAGCCTACACAAGTAGTGAGACCATACCGCGACGCTTTTGACATACAATCACCCGAGCAGGTGATGGATCTACGTTTCATCATCTTTACTCTATCATTTTGGCCTTAAAAACCCTAGTACATGCGTGTAAATAGCGTTAATTTAGGCATTTTATCACTCATGCATCATTGTGTAAATAGTGTATAAAATGCGGTTTTAAAGCCAAAATTATAGAATAAAGATAAGAAAAGAAAAAGAATAAAATATTGTAAATATTTTATGACCCGAAATCCCGAGACTTAGGCATCTCGATGACTAGGTCGACAAGGAATAAAGTAGGGGGAGATAAGGGCCAAAATACAATAAAACCCCCTTTTATTTTATTCATTCTTTATTCATTTTGGGACCTATTTTTGGTTCCACTTTTTATACCTCAAATAAAGAAACTTTATACATAAAAGTTGTAGATAATTAAATAAAGAAAAATAAAAAATTTATTTCATACAAAAATAATGCACAGATAAAAAGTTATGATATGAATAAGATTCCAGAATCCCAACTTCCCAGACCTGTATCTCTCAAATAAAAACTCGAAATGTATCAAAATCACACTTTAATTGTATATAATTTTCAATAAGCTATTTAATGAAGGTGGTTTCATATTTTGCGGAGCTATGGTTTGAAAGTTGAGTTTTGGACTCTCGTATACTTGTACATATTAAAATATTCATTTTGTTATTTATTCATTATTTTCATAATTTTATATTTTTATAATTTTGTAAATATTATTTATAATATTTGTGTGCATTAAAATCATAGTAAAAACCTCAAGAAAATACAAAAATAAAACACCTGTATATAATACATAGGTATAATACCTATAAATATACCTACATAGAATATACTTCTATTTTATTAAGTGTACAAAATACATCAGAAAAATAAAATAAAAATATATTTAAGTGTATAAAAATATTTTATAAATTTATAAAATAATAAACAAAATAAATGAAATTAAATATACAAAATAAAAATAAATTTCTTAAATATATAGATTTGTATACCTATATAGGCCTAAAAAGGCAACTTGTAATTTTATACCTCTAAAAAATAAATCAAAATCATAATAAAATAATTTATAAAATAATAAATATTTTTATTTTAAAACCAAAAAATAATAAATTCATTTACTAATTTAAACTGAATTTTCAAATAATTTTCAGGAGGATTTTCCTGGTTGGTCCACGTGGACCAACCAGGTGCTTCTAACAGTTGACCACGGGTCAACTGTCTGACTCCCTCTCTGCCTTATTGTCAGAACTCAATTTTGACCCATTTTTGCGGATTTTTCGAGTTCGGATCTTTGATCTATTGATGTCGCACCCTTAAGGACTTTTTCTCCCCAACTATAGACCTTACACGCCCAATGCTTAGTTTGGGGATTGGACCGCCGAATCATCTGATACACCTCGATCTTTAGGCCACATTCACCACTCTTTCAAAATGCACATGTCACCTCCTCTTCCTCTTTGAACCCCTTGTGGCCCATTTTTCCCCCTTCTTTCGAGTGTTGATGTTTGAGGGAGGTGACAACAAGCTCACCTCGCCATCAAGAGGCGCGGAGGAGCGTCGCCAAGGAGGTCTCCACCACCCATCTCCGGCCCCAGTCGTCGAGGTCCAATCTCAGGTTTTTCAACCTTTGAGGTCTGTTTTTATTTGCTTTATCCACTCCGTTTAGTCTCTAGACGCGTTTTTCTGTGTTGTTTTCATCTTCTGATCTCATCCACTAGCCGTAGGTCCACCTCACCCGTCGCTCGTCGGCATTCGCTCCGGCGAGCTCCAACCTCATTTCCTTGTCCCACAATCCATCCCCAGGAGCTCCTTGGAGCCCCGCGTTTTTGTTCTAACCGCTCCCCTGCAGGAAACATACAGAAAAGACACATTTGCAGGGGCTTTTGAAGGTCGTGAGGGGGGGCCCAGGTGTCGTGCATCGTCGGCCTTCCTCTTATGGAGCCTGCCCATTTTGTGGTGCTTCCTAGTCGCGGAATCACGTTAGAAGTGAAGAGAAACCATCGGCAAGCTTCCAGGTGTTCGGAGGAAAGAGCTGCATCAGAATCAAACTCGCATCGGGCGAGTTCCTTCATGTTCTTCCAAAGACCTCCCGAGTCGTCGATCGTGGCCAAGTTCATCATGGAGCACAGGTGATGTCTGATTAAGTGCACCAACATCTTTCGATCATCATTCGCATTTTAATCTGGGCCGCACGCATCGAAGGGGCATCGCGAGACCAGGGCGCGACACGTGGCAAAGTGAAAGAATATCCGTCGTTGGCCCCCGCCGTTACTTTGGGTATTTTGCTTTTTAACCCAAAGTGTTTTTGTATTTAATATTCGGTACTGAATCATTCATCTGCTGCTTATAAATTTTTTAATATTTATCGAAAGAACCCTCGACTTTCTAAAATTGCAATCAAGTCCTTGCTAGCAAGGCGTACGTGTGCGAGCACGTGCGTGTGGCTATTTTGCAGACAAGGGCTTGCCATTTATGTATTTCTAAAGAGACCAGAAAATATCTATTCTAGTTATAGAGTTCGTGGTAATTTTGCATAACGCCCCCAAGTTTTTATTATTATCTATTTGGTCATTGCCTTGTTCACGTGTGCAAGCATGTATTCTAGGTCTTTTTATAGCTACACCCTTGGGCTTCTGTCTATTTATACTTAGTATATAAACATCTTTATTTAGTTATAAATTTTTTGGGTAAATTACTTTGAATTCCTTGGACTTCTGAATATTCACGTAAATACCCCTACCAGTGTGTAGTTTCTCTTTATTGTTTGAATTTATTTCATGCATCAATAAAATTTGAAAAATTTCTCCAAAAATTGAGTTAAGCTCATGATTGATTGCACCATCACGCCATATTTTTCGTTTGCATTTTTATTGCATTTTATTTTTATAAAAATTCAAAAAATGCGTTTATTCACTGTTTGCCTTAGAAAATACATAAAATTAGAAAACAATTTTGGAAAATTCCAAAAAAAATAATATTTTGTGTGTTTCTGTATCTTTTAACTTCAACCAAAAAATCACTAAAAATTACAAAAGAAAAATCCTAAAATTTATAAAAAAACCCAAAATCCTTCATAAAAATATTAAAAACTCCTAAAAAATCCTAAAAATATAATGTCTATTTCCTAATTTTCTTTATTGTATTATCTTTAGATTAAAATTAATTTGGAGAACTTTCGACACTATTTGATATTTTTCATCTCCATTTTAATTTTGGACATTAATTTGTTCACTATTTTCAGTATTTTTGACTTTAAAAATACCAAAAAAATTAGGAAAAACATAGAAAAATCACAAAAATATTAGAAAAATATAAAAATCACAAAAACACTTTATTTTCTGTATTTTGATTATTTTTCCCTATTTTCATCTCTCTTATCTCTAGTGTATATATATTCCATATTGATATTATATCTTTATTAAAAGAAAAAGGAAATACAAAATCAGTAAATTAAAAATCAAAATATAGAAATATAAAATTAAAAATTAAATAAAAAAATATAAAATTAAAAACCCACAAAAAAAGCATTTATAGACAAATCATCGCATTCACATTTTGTGCATTATTGCCTTGATCTATCCTGCTTGCTTCCTGTGTTCGACACTCTACACATACTTGCACCTATACACATCTTGTTGTAGAGTTATAATAAATTTTAACTCCGCACCGCTTGTCATTATTTGATTTTTGTGGGTTAACTGTTGTTTGAATTGCAGGATTCATGTGGTCGCCACAGCGACTTTGTCTCTGCCTTGTGTGAGACATATTTAGACCGCCGATTTTTGGGTTCAACAAATGGCGCCATTGTCGGAGAACAACAACGCATAGATCGACTTTTTACTTGATTGTGATTATTTGTCTATTTTTGCCTTATTAGTTTGCTCATTTATTTAATACAATTGTTTGACTTGTCTAATCACCCTCTCTTTGTTGACTTTGTGCGAGGTATCGCGGATCGAGGGAGTCACTCTACCCTAGGCGTCTTCGCACCCACGTGAATCCAGCTGCAACTTGCTCGCCCTACGCCGAGGAGACTTAGAGATTTTTGAAGACCTAGCTCCACTTTTATTTCTTGTATTTATTTATTTTGTAATTTGAAATGAGTGAGAGACCCTTTATTGTTGCAATAACACAGGTACTCTGAACTCTAGACTTTCGGGCCCAATTTCCAAGTGTTTGTTCACTTGGGGCTCACCACGGTTTTCATGGTTTCGTCGAATTTTTTAATTTTGTTTCTCGGTTCTGTTTTCCTTATTTTGTGTGATTGAGCCCTTAGTTTTAGTATTGCATGCGATAGATTAAGGCCAACCACCTAATACATTTTCCTATGCCTATAGATTCGTTTGGACTTAGTCAAATTTTGAATTGCTTCTCACTTAGTCTCGGAACCACCGCATCGCGAGAGCTCTCCATACAACGCGTGCAGGACCCACTGTGGTGGGCACCGAGGAGACTCCAAGACCGGACACTTCGGTTCCATTCTTAATCATTAGCATCGGTTCTTCACGCTAATAGCAATTTCTGAAACTTAGGGCGATTTCATTGGCTTGTATTTGTATATAGATAGGTTTCAATTTTGCTGAGCATCTTTGCATGTAGAGTACTGGAGGCAAGGTGAGCATTTACTCTTTAGCATACATCATTGGTTTGTCGCTTGCATTGCTTTCTCGCCTCTCTACCTCTGATTTTGCCAACCTAGGTGCTAAGTGAAATTGACTCCTCGTTAGGCTCGTGCATTTCTCACTAAAAATACAAAAAAAAAGTGATAACCAATAAAATTGGGACTGCTAACATTACTTGACCGTAAAATCAACTAAAAAGAAAAATCTTGTATTGGGGCGAGTAATCCCCTCATTGTCTTCGCTTTTACTTGCTTGCGCACACACTAAGGATAGTGCCCAAATCCCATTTTAGCCCCCTAAGTGTTTGTGCAACTTTTGGACTTCTCACCTAACTCTAAAACAGACAAGATAAAAAAGACCGACTTTTCGGTCTCTACCGAGTTGAGTAGGTGAATTAAGGGTTTGTTTTGTGTGAGTTTGCTTGTGATTGTTTATGTGCTTTCTAGATCGTCTCTGCGCATTTGTGCCTTGTTTCTCACTCTCTTGATTTGACCATCGTATTCTCCCGACTATCATTTTCCTCTTATTTCGAGATGACCGACCGGAGCGTATTTTATCCAGACTTTGCGGATTCCTCGTTCACTTCGGCGGTCCACCTCCCTTTTTCCAGGAGGACTTTTCTCCTAACTTTTGTACATATCCTCCTCAGCCACGGATTCAGACCTCGGACTTTTATCTGCATCCACCTTCACATTTCCCGTCACATCCACCCGAGACTGATATGCTGGAGTAACCTTTTAATGAGTCCACCCTTGAGCACTTGACCCAAATGATGGATCATATGAGACAGAGGATTGACAACATCACTAGACTAAATAAAAGCGACCATGATACTCCACCATTTGATGATATGGGTTCACTTGCGGATTTCCATGAGAGATTGCAATCACCTAAAATACAAAAAAATGAGAAAAATTTAAAAATCTAAAAAGAGTTCGGGAGATCTTTGATTGATTCATACTGTGAGGAGAGTGCCCACTTGCCAGACCCTTTGACCGCACAACCTTTCACACCCTATCCCACCTTTGACCCTGAGGATGCCGTTGTACAGACTGCTCTTGGCATGCCTCATGTAGATGCTGATTCCGACTTCCTCCATTGTATGGAGGAAGTCCAAAAATTCAAAAAACTGTTGACTGAACCTGAAGTGGTGGCCACTATTCATGAGATCATCTGTGCCCCACTTCAACAGGCCATGACTGATTTATCTGCTCCTCTTCACAAGAAGAGAAAGCGGAGGAGCAGATCTGAGCGTCATATATTGACCATGGCCACTGCCCATGCCATAACACACCGTCCCATTCCTAGGAAAAAGAACACTACCACGCCTTTCATTAGCTACACCATCTCTGACCACACATGTGATCACACTCTCCTCAACAGCGGTGCTTCGATTAGCATATTAACCTTCTCGCTAGTACAGTCTCTTCACTTAGGGCCTCTAAAGAAAACCAGGATGATCGTTCAATTTGCTGATGGATCTATCAAGAGGCCTAAGGGTATCCTTGAAAATGCCGTCATTTGTATTCAGGGCAAGAGCTACAACGTTGATTTTGTCGTATTTCCCATGGAGACCTCCACAGGGGAGCACTCTCCAATCATCTTGGGATGACCATTCTTCGCCTCAGCGAGGGACATTATTGATTACAGATCAGGAGAGATTCGCTTCCGTTCTATTGACGAAAACGAAGTGTTGATCACCACACAGACTGCTGACCATAGACCTGCACCTGATGCTCCTTCACCTATCTTGGTTGACCCTGAGGACCATGACCTTGTTGAGACTATCAGAGAATTTTGTTGCTTACTGGATTCCACTGAGACCCAAGAATTTCTCTCCCAAGAGGAAGACTTGGAAAGCATGGACCTCGAAGTTCCTTCTTCTGGGACTTGGCATTGTGTTGATGACATCCGTAAGATTTACACGATTGATACCATTGAGCGGAGGGCAAATTCAGAGATTAGACCAGACAGACATGATTTGACTATTTCCACTGATGGGTCTGTTCCTGTTCACTTAGATGCTGATGAGACGAAGGCCGAATTTGATTTAGTTGCTTTTATTCGGGAATTCGGGCCTTTTGATGAGAAAGATGATATGGTTGAGATTATTGAGGACAAACAGAGTTCGACTACTTCCACTGATGAGTTCATTCCTTTTGGTTTTTACCTGGATGAAACCTCGCAGAACGACACGGATTACACTTCTTCCGATGATGATGAGTTCGTCCCATTCCACTTCGATAACATCGAGACTTCCAAGGTCAGACCTAGTCGTACTTCTTCCACTACCCCATCTGTGCCTTCACACCCTAGGGCCACTGAGGACCAACACCCGATCGACCCTGATCGGTTAGTGTCATCTGAGGACCCCGATGTCGACCTGTACCACACTAGATCCATTCCTCAGCGGTCTCGCAAGAAGGTCTGCTTTCGACCTTCTTGATCCTTTGTATATCCATCTTGGTTGTACAGTCTCTTTTGTTCACCTCTGTTCTCTCCATCGTATTGCTCATCCACCCATTCTCGTGTTTTCCTTGCTTAGGATGTTCTTTGTCCTAAATATAGGAGGGTGGATGAGCCGAGTCTTCGTCGTTCTGTTTCATCACTCCTGTTGTCGCCTATACTTAGGGCTTCTTTTACCCTAAGTGTAGGGGGAGTGGTGTGTACATTCTCACGATCTATTCTTCCATTTTCATCTCTTTTTTTCTTTTCTTCTTTTCTTTTTCTATTATCATTTTCTATCAAAAAGGTGTCGCCCCTTATAGACAGTCTTCTATACTTAGGACGTACTTTGTCCTAAGTATAGGGGGGGTGTACCCCGAGTTCTTCTATTCTTTGATCCTCTCCATTATTTCCTCTTCTTGTCTATACTTAGGGATATCTTACCCTAAGTATAAGGGGAGACAATCTGGGTACGATCTATTCATTCCCACCCTTGACCCTCCGAGCTTTGTATACAGTCTATTATACTTAAGATTATTTGATCATAAGTATAGGGGGGACGGTCGACTTCTCATTTGTTTATTCATTCATCTCTTATTCATTTATTCTTTAGATTTTTCTATACTCGGTACGAGTTATGTCTTCTCTTTTCTCTCCGATCTATGAGGACATAGCTCGAGCTAAGTATAAGGGGGTCGTATATACTTTGTATATACTTTAGCCATAACTCATACTTTCGTATTTATTAAAAATACTTAATAAAAAGATTTGATTATTCCTCAAATTCTTTTCATATTTACTGATTAATAATGTGAAAATAGTTTTTGCAAAGTGTTTGAAAAATAGTTTGAAAATCTTTGTGAAAAATCTTTTGAAAACTATTTTGAAAACGTTTTGTTACATGTTTCAACCTTTGTAAAAACATTTTGATTGTAAAGTTTATTTTCTGTGTGTGAAATAAAATGTTTGAAAAATGATTCGCAAATGATTTCAACAATATTTGAAATATATATTGTTTGGAAAACCTTTGCAAAGTAATTTTCAAATGTGTGTACATGTTTGTAAAATTGTTTGTAAAAATTATTTTGGACTATAGTTTTCAAAAATGGTTGAAAAACCCTTGTCAAATAAGTTTGAGGAATACTTACATCTCATCTAAAATTCATTATATATAGTTATAGAATTGATCACTTACACTTGTAAATTCTAAAAATCCACTTCTTGTAAATATAAAAAGCATCCCCATGTAAATATTTGTACCTAGTTTTTATCCAAAATCTTTGTTTTCAAAAATCCTAAAAACATTTGCAAAAGTAAAATACCAAAAAAACATTTGAAAAATCTTTTTGAAAATCTAAAAAATGCATATGTGTCATCTTTTCAAAAATCCATAAAAAGTTCAAAATCTTTGAAAATTGCATCACAAAAATATTTTCTTCATACCATTTGCATGGCATTCGCATTTTTCAGATTGAGTTTGATAACTGAACAAGTCTAAGTAAAATCTGAAGATTGGAGCTTGGTTGGACCTTAAAATCTACGTAATTAACAGGAACCTTATAGGAGCTGGAATTGAGGTATTTTAGGTCTAGTTGACTTAATTCTATGAGGATCACGAGACTTAGTTCAATGGATTCTTGACTGCCTAAGTAAAGTATTTCGGAGCACACGCACGACTTTTGTTAATAATGACCTAACTTGGACACCTGCACCTTTCACATGGCTCAACTCAGTTGGAGTAGTGAGGGGGTTGGATTTGCCGGTATGAGACGTACACAGGTGGAAATACTTGTCCTCCTCTAGGGAGGGAAGTGCACCCCAACCCATCTGGTGATGATGAGTTTTGAGGACAGGAGATTGTGGGTTGTAATAAAGCTTCAAAAGAGGGATAGTCTACTGGCTCAAGAGGAAAATCTCCCTATGTAAATGCTGTTGTATATAGTATTAAAAAAACTCCAAAAAAGTGGACAGACCTGTACAAAAATAAAAATGTCAGCCGGCATGTACATATGTGTATAGTCAAATAAGCAAGCTTGAGCTTCAAAGTCAAAACATGTGAGCTTGCAGCTGGATGACTTGACTACACTGGTCTTGCACCCTAGGATAGGTAGCTACACTAGCTACTGTCCATTCTTCTCTTCACCCCCTCCTTTTGAGTTGGTTGCCACTTGAACTTAGAAGGGAATATCCCGCTCCTAGAGGAATGAGTTGTTGGATTGGGGAATCATTGGGTTGTCATAGTGGAGAAGCCAGTCTCTTTGTCATTTCAGTTGGAGAGAGCCACCATCACTTATGTTGTACGAGTTAGGTTCATAGTCATAAGGGTTTGCGTATGAGTTGAAATATTTCTGACGTGGCTATTGAGGAGACTTGAGCAGAGTTTTGGTATTCTCGAAGGCTGTTGGATTTCAAGTCCGGTTCTCATTAAGGTCCCGCCTGCACTAAAATTCCAAAGGTCTGACTTAAGCTCCAAACTTTGATTTTGTGAAGACAAGTTTGATAATTAAATTTAATCCAATTTTCTTCTTTTTCTTTTCTTTGTTTTTCTTTTCTGTACTTATTGCATAAGTGTTTGCTAGGGACTAGCAAAGGCAAGTATAGGGGGATGATGAATCTACGTTTCATTATCTTTATTCTATCATTTTGGCCTTAAAAACCCTAGTAAATGCATGTAAATAGCGTTAATTTAGGCATCTCGATGACTAGGCCGACAAGGAATAAAGTAGGGGGAGATAAGGGATGAAATACAATAAAACCCCCCTTTTTATTTTATTCATTCTTTATTCATTTTGGGACCTATTTTTGGTTCCATTTTTATACCTCAAATAGAGAAACTTTATACATGAAAGTTGTAGATAATTAAATAAATAAAAATACAAAATTTATTTCATACAAAAATAATGCACAGATAAAAAGTTATAATCTGAATAAGACTCCAGAATCCTAACTTCCCAGACCTGTATCTCTCAAATAAAAACTCGAAATGTATCAAAATCACCTTTAATTGTATATAATTTTCAATAAGCTATTTAATGAAGGTGGTTTCATATTTTGTGGAGCTACGGTTTGAAAGTTGAGTTTTGGACCCTCGTATACTTGTACAGATTAAAATATTCATTTTATTATTTATCCATTATTTTCATAATTTTATATTAATAATTTTGTAAATATTATTTATAATATTTTTGTGCATTAAAATCATAATAAAAACCTCAAGAAAATACAAAAATAAAACACCTGTATATAATACATAGGTATAATACCTATAAATATACCTACATAGAATATACTTCTATTTTATTAAGTATACAAAATACATCAGAAAAATAAAATAAAAATATATTTAAGTGTATAAAAATATTTTATAAATTTATAAAATAATAAACAAAATAAATGAAATTAAATATACAAAATAAAAATAAATTATTTAAATATATAGATATGTACACCTATATAGGCCTAAAAAGGCAACTTGTAATTTTATACCTCTAAAAAATAAATAAAAATCATAATAAAATCATTTATAAAATAATAAACATTTTTTTATTTTATAACCTAAAAATAACAAATTCATTTACTAGTTTAAAATGAATTTTCAAATAATTTTCAGGAGGATTTTCCTTGTTGGTCCACGTGGACCAACCAGGTGCTTCTGACAGTTGACCACGGGTCAATTGTCTGACTCCTTCTCTGCCTTATTGTCAGACCGCATTTTTGACCTGTTTTTGCGGATTTTTCGAGGTCGAATATTTCATCTATTGATGTCAAACCCTTAAGGACTTTTTCTCCCCAGCTACAGACCTTACACACCCAATGCTTAGTTTGGGGATTGGACCGCTGAATCATCTGATACACCTCAATCTTTGGGCAACGTTCACCACTCTTTCAAAATGCACTCGTCGCCTACTCTTCCTATTTGAACCCCTTGTGGCCCGTTTTCCCCATTCTTTCGAGTGTTGAGTTTTGAGGGAGGTGACAGCAAGCTCACCTCGCTGTCAAGAGGTGCGGAGGAGCGGCACCGAGGAGGTCTCTACCACCCATCTCCGGCCCCAGCCGTCGAGGTCCAATCTCAATTTTTTCAACCTTTGAGGTCTGTTTTTATTTGCTTTATCCACTCCATTTAGTCGCTAGACACGTTTTTCTGTGTTGTTTTCATCTTCTGATCTCATCCATTAGCCGTAGGTCCACCTCATCCGCCGCTCGCCGGCGTTCGCTCCGGCGAGCTCCAACCTCATTTCCTTGTGCCATGATCCATCCCCAGTAGCTCCTTGGAACCCTGTGTTTTTGTTCTAACCTCTCCCCTGCAAGAAACATACAGAAAAGACACATTTGCAGGTGCTTTTGAAGGTCGTGAGGGGGGACCCAGGTGTCGTGCGTCTCCGGCCTTCCACCGGTGGAGCCTGCCCATTTTGTGGGACTTCCTAGTCATGGAATCACGTCAGAAGCGAAGAGAAACCGTCGGCAAGCTTCCAGGTGTTCGGAGGAAAGAGCTACATCAGAATCAAACACGCATCAGGCGAGTTCCTTCGTGTTCTTCCAAAGACCTCCCGAGCCGTCGATCGTGACCGAGTTCATCAAGTAGCACAGGTGACGTCTGATTATGTGCACCAGCGTCGTCCGATCATCATTTGCGTTTTAATCTGCGCCGCACGCATCGAAGGGGCATTGCTGGACCAGGGCGCGACACGTGGCAAAGTGAAACAATATCCGCCGTTGGCCCCCGCCATTACTTTGGGTATCTTGCTTTTTAACCCAAAGTGTTTTTGTATTTAATATTCGGGCTGAATCATTCATCTGTTGTTTATAAATTTTGTAATATTTATCAAAATAACCCTCGACTTTCTAAAATTGTAATCAAGTCCTTGCCAGCAAGGCGCACGTGCGCGTGGCTATTTTGCAGGCAAGGTCTTCCCCTTTTATGTATTTCTAAAGAGACCAGAAAATAGAGTTTGTGGTAATTTTGCATAATGCCCCCAAGTTTTTATTATTACATATTTGGTCCATGCCTTGTTTACGTGCGCAGGAACGTGTTCCAGGTCTTTTTGCAGCGACACCCTTGGGCTCCTGGATATTTATACATCATATGTAAACATCTTTGTTTAGTTATAAATTTTTTGGGTAAATTCCTTTGAATTCCCTAGACTTCTGAATATTCACGTAAATACCCCTGCCAGTGTGTAGTTTCTTTGTTGTTTGCATTTATTTCATGCATCTACACAATTTGAAAATTTCTACAAAAATAGAGTTAATCTCCTATTTGATTGCACCATCACACCATATTTTTCGTTTGCATTTTTATTGCATTTTATTATTTATAAAAATCCAAAAACATGCATTTTATAACTGTTTGCATTAGAAAATACATAAAAATTAGAAAACATTTTAGAAAAATTCCAAAAAATATATATTTTTGTGTATTTCTGTATCTTTTAACTTCAGTCCAAAAATCACTAAAAATTACAAAATAAAACTCCTAAAAATTATAAAACCCCAAAATCCTTCATAAAAATATTAAAAACTCCTAAAAATTCTAAAAATACAATTTATATTTCCTAATTTTCTATTATATTATCTTTAGTTTCATATTAATTTGGAGAACGTTTGATACTGTTTGATATTTTTCATCTCCATTTTAATTTCGGACATTAATTTTGTTCATTGTTTCCAGTATTTTTGACTTTAAAAAACCAAAAAAAATAGGAAAAACAAAGAAAAATCACAAAAATATTAGAAAAATATAAAAATCACAAAATCACTTTATTTTCTATATTTTGGTTATTTTCCCCTATTTTCATCTCTCTCTTATCTCTAGTGTATATATAATCCATATAGATATTATATCTTGATTAAAAGAAAAAGAAAATACAAAATCAGTAAATTAAAAATAAAAATATAAAATCAAAAAATTAAATTAAAAAATATAAAATTAAAAACCCACAAAAAATAGCATTTATAGACAAATCATCACGTTCACATTTTGTGCATTATTGCCTTGATCTATCCTACTTGCTTCCTGTGTTCGACACTCTACACATACTTGCACCTATACATATCTTGTTGTAGAGTTATAATAAATTTTAACTCCGCACTGCTTGTCATTATTTGATTATTGTGGGTTAATTGTTGTTTGAATTTCAGGATTCGTGTGGTCGCCACAGCGACTGTCTCCGCCTTGTGTGAGACATATTTAGACCGTCGATTTTTGGGTTCAACAACGGGTAATTTTACATCCACAGATTAATTCAATTTCAACCCAAAAAATTTTATTGATCTATATACAATTTTGCCATTCAGGTATTGTGGACGTCGTATACCGAAGACATCCGCGCAAGTCTCCATGCCAACTGTCTTGAAGGCGATCGCATTTGAAGGGTGCGTGTACCGTTGATATACTTCCACATTGTGGAGTATTACTTCCCCGACTGATTCCTGAGACAAATTGGAGGCCGTCAAGACATTCTACACCCTTTCTTTACCTTTCAGGACCTCCATGCCATCGACTTGAGGGGGAAGGTGCATGTGGATTGGAGGGCGAACCATTGGTTGTATATAAGCCAATGGGATGAGCGGGAAGATAGAGTCGTTGATATTGATCAGTTCAATGGGATCTTCACAACGCCCGCCTACGAGCAA
Organism: Ottelia alismoides; assembly: GCA_037367405.1. Lineage (NCBI taxonomy): Eukaryota > Viridiplantae > Streptophyta > Magnoliopsida > Alismatales > Hydrocharitaceae > Ottelia > Ottelia alismoides. The sequence goes on along the minus strand of JAZKJV010006166.1, from coordinate 286,509 downwards.
TGGTACAGGACGATTACAAGAAGAATTTTTGGACAACTAGGTGCAACTATGGCAAGCAACGTAAGTGCTCGGACAAACTTTGTTTTAAAATGCTTCAAGAAGTTTCCATCAAATTTACCTATATATATTTTTTCCTTTGGATTCAGCTCGCCAAGTGGGGCCGGATATATGATATTGGACACGAGGAACACCGAGAGATTGCGATACAAGCAAAAGCGAAAATGGAGCAACGGTTGTCATTTCAATTTGCAGATGTCGTCACAATACATGACGACCATGCTGATGTGGCTCAGGCAGAGGCCAGGCGAGGAAGAGCAAGAGGAATAGGAAGAGGTCGGGGAAGAGCGTGTGAACCAGTAGTCGAACCCCTGGACAATGAGGCAGCCGCTGCGGTAGATGAGGATCTTTCTTCAACGGAATTGGGGACAGACTTTGTCACACCGGTTGTCGAGCGACCACGTGACGACATGCCAACACCGCATGCACCGTTGAGGCAAGGCATAGATGCCAGAGAAACACAGCCCACTTACTCCACGCTCACGCCGCCACTGATGCCTACCTTCGACGAAGACGATGTTGGGCCCTCGCAAATCAACATGATAGACAAGGCGAACCGTTTGTTACCCTTCCATCTTTGTGATACAACGAGAACATATCAGCGTAGGAGAAAGCGTTGAGTTGTACACTTTGTAGTTGTTAATGTGATACAAATATGAAAATGTATCTCTGTGGACAATTTAATATATGTAATTTGTGTGATTGTTTTTGTGCATCAATATATATATCCTTTGTGAATGTGTGTGCATCCATAACCCACATTTGTGATCATGGAGACATTTATGAATGTGTGTGCATCTACACGAAAACAGAACTTAAATTGAGCAGGAAGAGCTGGAATAGGCTACGATCTCAGTCTAGTAGAAGAGGAGGTTCATCCTTGGACTTGTCTGGTCCCTTGTCCTAAGAAGACTAAAGTCCATAAGAGCAGGATCAGATCTCCAGGCCTAACCTATCATTTTCCGAGAAGAATCTCATATGTCACATGTTGAATATGCGCCATATGAGAAACTTCCTGGAATCGTTCCAGGGGGAACCTCATATGGCGCATGTTGAACATGCACTATATGTGATACTTCCTAGAATTGTTCCAGGAACTTTCTCACAATGTGCTTGTTGAACATGCGTTATATGAGAAACTTACTGGAATTGTTCCAGGAAGTTTCTCATATAGCGCGTGTTCAACATGCGCTATGTGAGAAAGTTCCTGGAACTATCGGGGAACATATCCAGGGATATCTATATATATCACATGTTAATAATGCACTAGCACTGTAGTTACGAGGTAAAAAAAACTTTTCAGCGTGTAAAAAAACATTTTGTAGAACCTGAGTATTTACATAAATCCCAGGTAATACTTAGAATTTGGTTCTATATTTTCTTCTTATATTTTGTTTTTCTCCTAATTTATATATAAAGCTAAATATAGTCTAAGGTTAATATAAAAAGTAACAAAAATAAACAAAATAAAGGAAATAAAATCTTTTCAGATTGTATATTTTTTTTTACTATTTTTATGCATTTTTAAGAATTTTGCTAATTTTTATATATTTTTAAAGTCAAAAATACCCTAAAATAGGGATAAAAACTAAAATTAAATTGGAGATTAAGAATATAAAACCTCATTAAAAAATCTCCATATTAATTTTAATACACCGATGATAATATAGAAAAAAAATTCAGAGATAAAAAATATATTTTTGGGAATTTTTGAGATTTTTTTATAAAGGTTTTATGGTTTTTTCTATTTTTTAGAGTTTCTTTTATATTTTTTAGTGATTTTTAGTCTAAAGTTCTAAGATAAGTAAATAAATATAAAATATATTTTATTGGAATTTTTAAAAAGGTTTTATAATTTTTATGAATTTTATAGTGTAAACAGGGACAAAAAGGAACATTTTTTATTTTTTTATAAATAATAAATAGCTTAAAAATGCAAAATAAAATTATATCCGTCAAAGACCAATGCAACATGAAGTTATGCTTATTTTTTGGGATTTGTTTGAGTTAAATAGATGAATAAAATAAATAGAGACAACAAAGGGAAACTATACTACTAACAAGGGCATAAATGTGAATAGCATAAACTCTAGGGGACAAAGTGCAATTTCTCCAAAAAGTATTCAACTCATACAAAAAGTCACTGGACCAAATAGAAATAAGTAAAGACCCGAGGGCCCTCATGCAAAAATGCCAAATTCATGTATATAAATACATGAGCCACTAGTAGGGACCTAGATGAACTTACCAAAAATTCAAGTGCTCAACTTTCAATTTTACCAAAATATTACACTACATAAAAATATTTATGGACTAAATAATACTCAATAAATTCCCAGGGGTCTACCCGTAAAATTCTCCCTCACGTGATGCGTCACGTGAGGTGACGCTGTGTGTACCCGAAAGTGAATACATAAAATTTAAGTGCCTAGTTTGCATATTACACAAAATATAAAAAACGATGGATGAAAATTTAGAGTTCAATTTTTAAATACAAAAACTGAGGGGCTTGGAATGCAAAATACCCACTTATTCACGTGATCCAATAAGTGTGCTACTCCTACTTGCCATGCGCCTAGTTGTGGGCGCGCGACGACGGTTCGGCTCCAAGGGCCCAGATTAGATCTTGCGAGGAAGATCGACGGTGCTGAAGTGCCCAGATCTGATGGTAGCTGGAGATTCTGGGGGGTTGTTCTTGATCGAACGACTCGGGAGCAAGGAGGAAGAACGACCGAAGAACACGACCGAGATGATTTTGAATCTGCAAAATCTTGATGCTCTGGGCTCTCTCATCCCTTACGATGACACCAAAAGCTTCCCAGGGTTTCTCCCAGCCGATTCGATGTTTCAGAATGCTCCGAAGAGCTCCAGTGATGGCTAGCAGTGAAGCCGAACCTGGGAGGTGTCCTTTTGACCAAACAGCCCTCAGATGGGGCATAAAGCACTTGAAACCTCCAGAGTTAGCTTTAACAAAGAAAGATGATGGTTCCAGGGGCTTTTGGCAGGTGGAATGGATCGAAGTGGTTCGGATGGACTCTCTCTGATGAATGGCGGTGGAGGGAGAGCGAGTATCTCATTTTGTGCAAGAACAAGGGGGTGGAGATGCGGTGGATGAGGAGGAGGCGAAGTGGAAGGAGGTGGTAAACAGGGGATGACCAGAATCAGCTAGTGGAGAAAGGAGATCCGTCGGGTGGAGTTCGTGAGATTCACGTGATGAGGGATGAAATCAGAAGTGAAAACTTGCGGATTATGACTACTACTACACTAAGGAATGAAAAGAACATAGAAAGAGAGAGAAAAGCTCACTAGGACATGTTGGGATCAAGCTCCAACGAGGGGCTACGACGAGTTGGATCGGCCTCGATTCTATACCCCACGATGCCTTGCCAACAAGTGGGTCTCTTCCTACTGTCACCAGGAACAACTTTCAATGCTCGGATCTAGGGTTTGCGGGTAGAAGAGGGATCAAAATTCAAATGGAAGGTCAAAGGTGTTTTTATACACGTTGACGAGCGGGCTCAAAGAACAAAGAAAGTCACCGGAATCGCGGCTCCAATCCTCGATATTAAACTTGGGCATGTAAGGTGGTTGAATGGGGAGAAAAAGTCACGAAGGAATCGACATGAAATGGTGCAAGGTTTGTCCTCGAAAAATCCATGAAATCGGATAAAAATGAGGTCTAACAAGGAGCATACCTTAGTCAGAGGGTTGACCGAGGTCAACCAACGGGAGGCTCTAGTTGGTCCACAAGGACCAACCAGAAAATTCTCGGCAAGAAGATTTAGAAATTCATTTAAAAATAATAAACAGTTTAATTAATTTTAGGTTTTAAATTAAAAATATTTATTATTTTATGAATTATTTTATCATTATTTTTATTTATTTATTCGAGGTCTAGAATTATATTTTACTTTTTGAGGGCTATATATAGTATATTCAACTATATATTTTAGTCTTTTATTTTTATTTTGTATTTTTAATTTTATTCTTCTAATTTATTATGTTGTACATTATAACTTATTTTTATAAAACTAAATATATTTTTATTTTATTCTTATGATATAATATATATAATTACATAAATTAGAAGTATTGTTTATATAGGTTTAAGTATATGTATTTTACATATGTATGTTATACAAGTATTTTATTTTAATGATTTCTTTATGTTTTTATTCCTTTTTTAATATGCACATATATTATAAATAATAATTACAAAATTATACAAATAGAAAATTCTTAAAATAATGAATATTAAATAAAATGAATATTTAATTGGTAAAAGTATACAATAGAGGTCCAGAACCTAACTTTCACATCGTAACTCCAAAAAATATTAAACCACCTTCATTAAATAGCTTATTAAAAGTTATATACAATTAAAGGTGATTTTGATATATTTTGATTTTTATTTGAGAGATACGAGTCTGAGAAGTTAGGATAGTGGAAACTTATTTAGAGTATATTTCGTACATAGTATATTATTTTTGCATGAAATAAATTTTATATTTTTATATATTTAATTATCAACAACTTTCATATTCGAAGTTTCTTTATTTGATGTATAAAAAGTGGAACTAAAATAAAGTCCCAAAAATGAATAAAAAATGAATAAAATAAATAAGGATTTTATAGTATTTTGGCCCTTATCTCCCCCTACTTTATCCCTTATCGACCTAGTCATCGAGATGCCCAGGTCTCAGGGTTTAAGGCCATAAAATATCTTCGATATTTTATTCTTTTTCTTTTCTTTTCTTTATTGTATAATTTTGGCATTAAAAACTATATTTTATACATTATTTACACGATTGATACACGAATGCTAAAATGCATGAATTAAGGCTATTTACACGCCTTTACTAGGGGTTTTAAGGCCAAAATAATAGAATAAAGATGATGAAGATTCATTACCTATGAATCTCCAAGATCAGACTCTTGGTTTATTTTCTAAATATTCAACCCTTGTTCTTCATGCTAATAATAGCTTCTGCTCTAGGGAAATTTCATCAGTTTGCATTGCATATAGAGTAGGTTTCAGTTCTTAGCATCCAGCACGAAGAGAGCTGTAGGCAAGCTGAGCATCTCTATCTGAGCATAAATCATTGATTTACGCTTGCATTGCTTTTCCGCTCTCTCCCTTTGATTTTGACCACCTAGGATACTAAAGAAATTGACACCTTGTTAGGACTCGTGTATTTTTATTAAAAATCCAAAAAAAATGATAATCAATAAAATTGGGACTGCTAACTTTACTCAACCCTAAAATAAAAAAGAAAACTTGTCTTGGGGATAGTAACCCCCTCATTGTATTTGTATTTTATACTTGACATGTGCAAACTAAGGAATAGTGCCCCAATCTCAAACCTACATGTATGCTTGTACAACATTTTGAAATTCACCTAGCTCTAAATTTTGACAATATAAATTTGAGGAATATAAAATGTTTTTATTTTATTTTTTATAAAATAAGTAGATATATTAATTAAATAAAGGTTCCATATAATATATACATGTGTGTCTTTTATTCAATGACTTTTGGATTTTATTTTTTTCCTTTGTGTTTTCTAATATTTAATTTATTTCGATTTTATTATCAAGGGTATATAAAAGTATTAAAAATACAAAGTACAAATTAAATATAATTATTTATAGATATAGATATCAAGAGGCTATTCAAGGACCCTATCTCCCCCTACTTTCTTTCTTGTCAATCAGGTCATTTATTGACCTTCTCTGTGGGTTTGGGTCAGTCTGTATTTATTTCATAATTACATACTTCTTTGTTTTAATTTTATCTTTATTCTTTTATTTTTAGAAAATATGTGTTAATTATGCAATATTAACAAGGACGTGTATAATTGTAATTTATTGTATTTACATATATTTATAGTATTTCTGCTAAAAGAAAAAACCTAAAATAAAAAAATAAAGAATGAGAATAATAGACTCATCAGTCGTCACTGTGTTAAGTTGGTGAATCGAGGGGTTTGTTTGTTAATATTTGTGTTTGTGTGTGTGCATACTAAATCTTCTACATGTATTTGTGCCTTCTTTTTGCATCTCTTGATTTGACCTTCGTGTTCTCCCAATCATTGCCTTTTGTTTGGAGATGACTGACTGGAGTGATTTTTATCCGGACTTTGCAGATCCTTCTCCCTCTCCAACCGCTGCACCTCCATTTTATTAAGAGGACTTTGCTCTTGATTTTTCTTTTTGTACATATCAGCCTCATCCATAGTTTCAGGCATCAGACTTTTGCCCTCCACCACCTTCACATTTCCCACCATCCCACCCACCTGAGATTTGAGTTGTTGGAGTCACCTCTTATGGGTACCACTCTTGAGTACATGACCTGGTCAATGGAGCAAATGAATCAGAGGATAGTAGATGACCTTACTAGCCTAAATAAAAGCCACATTGCTGCTTCACCTTATGGATTTATGGATTCTCTTGAGGACACCCATGAGATCTTGCAATCGCCCAAAATACAAAAAATGATAAAAATTCAAAAATAAAAAAGAACCCTCGAGACACCTAGTTGAGTCAACTTGTGAGGAGAGGACACACATGCCAGATCTTATACTCACACACACATGCACTCTAGTTCCCAACTTTGCCCCCAAGGATGACATTGTACAAACTACTCTTAGTCATCCTTGTGTGGATGATGATTCAAATCTCTTCCCTTGTTTGGAAGAGATAGAAAATCTTAAAAATGTAGACTGAACCTGAAGTGGTGGCAGCTATTCATGATATTGTTGAGGCCCCACTTTGCCAGGCCATGAACCAATTATCTACGCCCACACCTAAAAAGAGAAAGCGACGACGCAGAGCCGAACGATACATTCTGACCATGGCCAATGCCTATGCCATCACTCACCATCCACACATTAGAAAAGGGAAGACTGTTACACCTCTTGTGAGATGCACCATTTCTGACTATTTTTTTTTGTTACACCCTCCTTGACATCGATGCTTTGATTAATATAATACCCTTCTCATTAGTACCGTCTCTTCATCTTCGGCCTCTCAAGAAGACCAGGTGATGAATCCCCATTTCATCACCTTTATTCTATCATTTTGGCCTTAAAAACCCTAGCTAATGCATGTATATAGCACTAATTTGTACAAATTAACAATCATTCTTTGTTGTATAAATATTGTATAAAACATTCTTTTTAATGCCAAAAGTATAGAATAAAGAAAAGAAAAGAAAAAGAATAAAATGCCAAAGCTATTTTATGACCCTAAACCTCGAGACCTAGGGATCTTGATGACTAGGTCAACAAGGAATAAAGGAGGGAGGATAAGGAACAATAATATAATAAAACTTCCATTTATTTGTTTTTGGGATCTATTTTATTTTCTACTTATTATATCTCAAATAATTAAGCTTTGTACATGAAAGTTGTGATAAAAATATATTAAAAAATACAAAATTAATTTCATACAAAAACAAAATACAGTATACAAATTATACTCTAAATAAGATTCCAAAATCCCAACTTCCCAGACCCATATCTCTCAAATAAAAATTCAAATTCTATCAAAATCACTTTAGTTGTATATAACTTTTAATAAGCTATTTAATGAAGGTGGTTCCTAATTTTTTGAATCTAAGTGTGAAAGTTATGTTTTGGACCCCTATTGTACAAAATATAAGAATAAAATAATCATTTTATTTACACCTTATTATTTTCATAATCATACATTTTTATAATTTTGTAAATATTATTTATAATACATGTAAATATTAAAACTAAAATAAAACATAAAATACATAGATGAATGTACACTAACCATACATATGTAATATACCCCCTTATTTATCTAAGCGTACATATCATATCAGAAAAATGCAATAAAAATATATGTATGTATATAAAAATAAGCTATAATTTTATAATATAAAAAAATCTAATATATATGAATATACCTATAAATACACCCTAGAAAGTAACTTGTAATAAATAAGCCCATAAAAATAAATAAAAATCATATTAAAGTAGTACACTAAATAATAGAACACTTTCATGTTTAATTTTTTCAAAATTTGATCAAGTTTTATTTTATTTTAATTCATTTTCCATTTTTATCTCTATTTAGTCCTTTTCCCGCTGACGTGGCCAGTCGCGTGAGGCCGGTGGTTGACTTGAGGTCAACTGTCTGACCTCGGTGCTAGTGGCATCAGAGCCTCAATTCGCTCCATCTTCATCAATTTTCTCCACCTGATACATCGATCGAGGGACCTTGATTTCTTCACAAGGGTTGGCCCTTGATCTTTGGTCTTTCATGGTAGCTCCCCTCGATTGATGGACCCTTGTACCTCCTATTCACTTTGATCCAAACTCTGCATATATAAGTGATGAATCCCTGATTCTCACTCTTTATTCTTTTATTTTAGCTATCATTCTTACCAGAGCATCATGTGAATAGGTGTAAATACAATAAGTTAGCATTTGGCATGCATATGTTAACTGTATATAGTTAACATGTATTTATGCAAAAATAAAAGAATAAAGAAGAAGAAAAAGGAAGAAGGTATTTATAATAAATACAGAGTGACCCAAACCCCAAGAAAAGGTCAAGCTTTGACCTGATCGCCAAATAAAATAAGTAGAGAGAGATAGGGCCTACTCTATATTATATATAGCACTTATAACAGTAAATAATTATTTTTGACAAAATAAAAATAATTTATTCTTTTTACCTCCTTGTATTCTTTCCTAAAGAGAAAATGAAAATAAAATAAACTTCAGAAAAATAAAATAAAATCATCTCTCACATGTGCAAAATACATGTGTACATACAATATTCTTTATTATATACATCTACATAACTAATAAAAACAAAAAAATTATTTTAGACTCCTAAAAACATCTTGTAAATAAATAAAATACAAAATGGGGATATTTATGTAAAAATAACAGAATAAAAATAATTATACAAAATACATAGGTATATTATACATGTATATACTACTATATATTGTATAGATCCTAAATTATTTTTCGTAAAAATAATTCAAAAAAATCCTTGAAAAATAACAAACATTTTATATTTTGAAAATTTTTTATTTAAATTCAATTATTATTTTTATTTTATTTGTAAATATTTTGTACATTCGAATTTTCTGATTAGTCCAGGCCACTTTGTTGACTCGGGTCAATGCACTTTTCCAGGTTTGACCCGACCCGACCTTGTTCGTCGGGCCAATTTCTCCCAATTTTTCCAGTCAAGTCATGCAACCACTCGCCCCGATTCTTCACCCGTGGCCTCTCCTTGGATCCACGACCTTCGCGGATCCCTAGGAAGGCATGGATCTTCCTAGGGTTGTGTACCTTTGCCCAAGTCTTCTAGCCCCCTAGGAACCCTATAAATCATCTCTACCGCCTCCACTGCAGGGGTAGCTCGTTCCTCGCCTCTTCTTCCACCCCCAGAACCTCAGGTTGAGAGACAGCTATTGGAGGAGCCCCTCGGAGTGGAGTTTGGTGGTTAGGAGACGTAGCTCAGCCTCGTGGCCACCGTGTGCCACCGTGACAAGCCTCCCGACCATCCACAGCTTGGTCGAGGCCACAAACTCGCTTGCCACATTTGCTTGAAGCTCCAGAGTTCATCTCGAACTTCATGTACCCCTCATTTCCCATTCATTTTTCTATTCAATCCATTCACCCCATCTAGCGTCGTCGCACGATCACTTGGTCCGACCAGCTGGTCGGAGCCCCGTCAGTCACATCCACCCATTTCGATCGACTCATATCTGCCTCCACCTTGCACCGTAGTCTGATTACCCTTAGGATAGACCATTAGGTCACGATTGAGGCCCGGATCTCCTCTACCACTTTCGCTGGAGGTCGAACCCCTCCCCACCGTCGCTTCTTTTAGTTTTTGCTCGAATAACCCTGACTGGAGCCTCCCCCCGAGTTGATCTTGCCTTTGCAGGTGTTTGCGTGCATAGGGATCCCAATTCCAGCCTCAAGAGGGTCCACTAGAGTAGCTCCAGGTCCATCTTCACCGCCACGAATATCCAAACAGTAGCTTCCTCATCGGACCCATCCATTCGATGCGGGTGACTTCCACGATCATGATAGACCCTTCCGATCACTCATCGAAGTCGTGGAATGCATATGAGACTCGGGTGCAGTTCGTCGGGGTCTTGTTCTTTGAGACCCCCTCTGCTCCGTTGGATCAGACCCCCTATGCCAGATTTGATTCTAGTCGCCAATCGGAGCAGCCTTTGGGCCGTTGGATCTGACGCCCTGACGCATCTGCGCCCCACATCCCTGAAATTCTCTAGGGCGCTAGATCTGACATAGCAGAAGATCAGTGTCGCACGTCGTCGCGCCACTAGAGAATGCCAGGCATCCCCCGCATGCACTCCATGTGCCCTGCGAGGGTATTTTACACTTGCTTTCTTGCAGTTTTTATGTTTTACTTTTTAGTCTGTTAAATAAAGTTGTAGTTCAAACTTTTTGCATATCAGTCCTTTAGATTTCCAGTATTTGCACTTTAGTCCTTCAAGTATGGATACACGTGCACGACCACATGCTTTTGTGGTGTTTTTGCAAGAACTTTACTACACTTTCTGATGGTTATGGTTTGGATGGAATATTTCCTATATTTGCGTTTATACCCTTGTGCATGATTTAATGAGCATGTGCGTTTATTTTATGGATGTTTTGCACTAATGCCCTTGGATATATTGTATACGTTAATGTTTAGTCTGGAAACTTTAGGATAACTGCAAATAGGTCCCTACAATGAGTGTCTCTTTTTTTAATCAAACAATTACTAAATCAACTCCACAAATTCCACAAAATTGCCATTAGCTCCTCCTAAAGTGTAATATTTTTGGTATTTTTTATGACTCGATTTAATTTTATTTGATATTTTCCAAAAATAAAAAACCCTTAAAAACATGTCTATCTATTTTATAAAATATCAAAAAAATATATAAATGATCAAAAAAATTATCTAAAAATTCTTGTGTGTTTGGTTTAGTATGTTCTTACTTCGAAATCATTTTTGTTGCATTATCTTTTATAAAAACTCTAAAATCATAAAAGATTGAAAATCTTATAGAAATCATTAAAAATCTACAGATAATAAAAAAATGATATTTCAGTTGCTGCAGTTAGTTATTTTTATCTACAATACCATAAAAATTACGACAAGGACATTTGGGTATTTTGATACTTTAAATGTCCCTTACAATCCAGGTTGTACATTGCCATATTGTTTTGTGTTTGTTTCATTTTTATAAAGTCGTATAAAAATCAGAAAAATATCATAAAATCACCAAAAACATTTGCATATTTTTATTTCTATATTTTATGTATTTTTAGCCTAAATAAAAATTATCAAGGCCTCCATGTGCCTTAGATTTTGTGTGCTTGTTTTCTATTTTGAAAAATATAAAAATTTGTAAAAAAATCAAAATTAAATAAAAATTGTATTTAGTGTTCTGATTTCGACTACTTCGTACATTTACGTGCTCCTTGTGTTCGACCCTGGTCGCTATGTCAGATTCAATAAATAGCGGAGACCGCTACATTGATTTTGTGCTTGTGAATATTTTAATTGTGGTCTTGTTTTTCTTGTTGACTGAGCCTCGCGATTCAAGTGGCAACGACCCTTAGAGATTACTTAACCCAAGTTGCCTTGGACAGTCATCAGAATTGCGCTGTTGCCAGGGAGCACGGCTTAGTAGTCACTTTTTTATTTTCTTTTTATTATTTTCACCTCTATATGTTATAACTATTTTTTCTTACTCTATTCTACTTGGCTTTTTGTGCGATCGCACCCGAGGAGTAGAAGGATAGGAAGAAATTAGTTATAAAGGATAAAGTAGCTTTTATTTCAGCAGACTATTTGTTATTGTAATAATATAGGGGCTTTAGACTTGCTTGGACACTTGACTTATATCAGGGTGTATTTCGCCGAGCACCAGTGTGCTCGGGGGACCTCACTGCGGTTTTTTGTCAGTTTTGATTTCCTTCGTATTTATTCTTAATTGATTCTTGATGAGCGCTCTGCCAATTCGGGGTAAGTGTCAGAAATAGATCAAGGTCATTGCGACCCCAATCGGTGAAGTGGAACTCAACAAGAAAAATATAGCCCACCAGTGAAAACAATCAAGCACAAAAATCAAAAGAAGCGATATTGATATCTATTTAACCTGGTATAGCCCCCAAGGTCGAACACAATGAGCACGGGCTAAGCCTACGAAGTAGTCAAGAAATCACGGGAGAAAACGACATATTTTTGGTGGTTTTTGCATTTTTTATGTTTTCTAATAGGAAAATGAATAAGAAAATAAAAGGAACCACACTACAACAATTTTTACTAAGGCTAAAAAGGCTCAAAATTTTAAAATAAAAATATTTTTATATTTTTAAAATATGCAAGAGTTTTTGGGTATTTTGTGGGATTTTTCATATTTTTATACGATTTTATAATAAATAAAGAAAGACAAAATATGAAAACAGTTTACAGTTTGGATGAAAAGACAACTTTAAAATATCTAAACTGCCCTGAATATCTTGGGTGTAATTTTATTATAAAATAGATAAAAAGAGCTAAATACAGAAAACGAAAACACATTTTTTAGATTTTTGTGGAATTTTGAATGATTTTTATAAATTTTTAGGTCTTTTGAAGCTTTGGGGGTTTTATAAGAGATAATGAAACCAAAATTTTATTAAAGTTATAACAAGCCAAGAAAAGCATACAAAAATTTGTAGAATTTTTATGGGTATTTTTATATTTTTTATGGATTTTCCAAAATAGACGGACACATTTTTTAGGGTTTTTGATTTTTAGAAAAAAGAAAATAAAATCAAATTGCATCACAAAAGTAACAAAAATATTACACAGTAGCAGGAGCAACTGGTAATATTTTGAGAATTTTTATAGTAGATTTTATATTTATTTACTCAAAGAGAACACAAATAGGTTGTAGGAACCTAAGTGCAAATAGTTTTTGTGTGCTTTTTCATAACACACACAAAAAGTCCTGGAGTGTCTCTGTAAAATTTCCACGAAATTCAAGTACATGCGCAATACATCGTTCACCAGGGTATAAGTGCAAGTTCAGAAAACTTTCATTCAGATATTAACCATTAAAAACTAAAGGAGGAAATATGCAAAAACACCACAGTGCATGTGGACATGCACGTCTCCAGACAGGAAGGACTAAAAGTAAATACCATAAACCTTAGGTACTAGAGTGCAAATGGTTCCAACTACAACTTTTATTTAACATACTAAAAAAGAAAGCATAAAAAGTTTAGGGTAAAAAGTGCAATATACCCTTGCAACACGTGAGTAGCGCATGGGGACACGCAGAGGCCATTGGTGGAGGCAGGAACGTGCGGCTCTGATCAGTTGCATGTGTCATATCTAACGCTCCAGAATTGGTCGAGGACGTAGGGCACAGATGTGCCAGGTCCGGCATCCAACAGTCTGAAAAGCATGATGTGTCGGTGGCATGGATTCGATCTGGAGAGGGTCGATCGATCCAAGTGCGGAGCACGTATGGAAGAACAGCATTGTAATAAACTTCACCAGAGCCAAGGAGGTGATCCTCAGCTCCGATGGCCGATCGGAAGGCACGGGAGTGGTTGTGGGAAGCTTTCGCATCTATTGAGCGAGCCCGATGGAGGAGCTACCGGTCGGATGAGAGTGGCAAAGATGAAGGCCTGGAGCTGCTCCGGCGAACCTCGGATGGGTGAAATAGTGGGTCCCGGTGCACGCAAATATCTGCAAGGGAAAGCTGGGACTTGGGGCGGTGCTCCGGTCCGGGTTATTGGAGCTAGAAAACAAAGAAGCGGAGGGGGCGACGTGCGATCTCTGGCGAAGGTGGTAGGGGAGATATAGGCCCTAATATCGACCGGATGGTCGAAGCTAAGGATGATCAATTTACGGAGCGAGATGGATGGCGATAGTGCGGGTTGATCGAAGTAGCTTGGTTGGAAAACGGGGCTCCGACCAGCTGGTTGAAGCAAGTGAACACACGACGGTGATGAGCGATGGAATCGAATTGAAACAGGAAACGCAAAGGGTATAAAGGTCACCTGAAGATCTGGGATTGCTCCTGAGCTCCAGGAAAAGATAAATGTTGGGGTGATGGCCTCAACCTCGATGCGAAAGGCAGGGGAGGCTACTCGTGGCAGAGGTTTGGCCACGAAGGTTGAGTGTTGGCTCTGCTGCACCAAACTGAGCACTGAGCGATGCTCCGAGTAGCTGTCACTCAGCTGGAGGTGGCTAGGGTTCGAAATGGGAGCGAGGCACGAGCTGCTTCTCTTGGGAGGTGGATGAGAGATTTTATAGGGTTCCCAGGAGGCTGGAGAGATCGGGAAAGGGCATGCAAACCGAGGGAGATCCGCGCCTTCCTAGGGATCCGCGAGGGTCCTGGATCCTAGGAGAGTCCACAGCAGAAAAATCGGAGTGAGGGGTTGTGTGATCCGACCAGGAAAAGTCGAAGAAAACGGTTCGTCGATGAAGGTTCAGATCTGACCTGCGAAGAAGGTGTCGTTGACCTTGGTCAACAAACCCCTGTCGGCCAATCAGAAAATAGGATTTACAAAAATACTAACAAATTCAATAAAAAACAATAAACGATTTTAAATCAAAAAGTGTAAAATGAAAAATATTTTTTAAAAAAACTATTTTTCTATGATTTTTATTTATTTTTATGAAAAATAAATTAATCTATATACAATATAATGTATTATATACATGTATAGTATATCTACGTATTTTGTACAATTATTTTTATTTGTTATTTTTACACAAATACACTAATTTTATATCTTACTTATTTATAATACAATTTTGGAGCACAAAATAATTTTTATTGTATTTTTATTACTTAATTACAGGTGTGTAATAAATGGAGAAGGAAACATATATACATGTAATATGTACAAGGGGGAGAGAATTTTATTTTTATTTTTATTTTATTTTTATTATTTTTTATTTTTATGATTATGTACAGGGAGGTAAAAAGAATCTTTTATTTTTATTTTGTTAAAAATAATTAATTATTTACACCAATGAATATTTACAATATAGAGTGGACCTTATCTCTCTGTACATATTTTATTTGGCGATTAGGCCGATGCTCGGCCTTCTCTTGAGGTTCGGGTTACTCTACTCTCTATTTATTCTAAATACCTCCCTTTTATTTTTCTTTATTATTTTATTTTTGCACAAATAAATGCTAATTATGTACATTTAACACATGCATGCATAATGCTAACTTATTGTATTTATATTTATTTACATGATGCTTTGCCAAGATACCTAGCTAAAATAAAAGAATAAATAGTGATGATCAGGGATTCATCAATTCTCGAAGAATTTGGCCCTTAGATTTAAGAATTTCTTTGATTGTGATGTAATTGATTAAGGCCCAATCCCTAATTATTTGCCTGCACCTATAGTTCGTAATTGGACCTTATTAATAACTCATAATAAAATGTTAGTTTAATTAAAATCGAGTCCACGTGCTATGAGGAACTACATACAACGCTAGTAGGACCCGTTGTGGCGGGCAACGAGTGGTTCCCAAGATCGGACTCCGAACTTAGTCTAGTTAGCTAGATATTATTCTTCGCTTGTAGAAATTGCTCATCTAAGGTCGTTTTCTTCTTGCATCATTTAGGTTAGTTTACATTTCAGTTTTAAATTTATGTGCGGATCACCCTGCATGTAGAGTGATGGTGACAAGTACGTATCTCTGACTTTGCATGCATCATAGTGTTTGATCGCATCAACTTTTTCGACTTCTCCCCCTATTTTTGGACTATTAAATAATCAGATGATCGGAAAATTCATTAGGAGTTTGTTTACTTATCGAAAAATACCATAAAAAGTGATAATAATAAAATTGAGACTGCTAATCAAACTTGATCCTAAAAGACACTTCATCTAAAAATCTGCCTTGGGAGAGTCATCCCCTCATTATTTGGTTTGTTTGCACGAGAGAGTGGCCCGTACACTAGGCTAGAGCCATACCTGAACTCTCGTTAGACTATTGGTCTTGGGGTTAGTCGTTCTCCAGTGAGGATCACTCTGGTTTCCGATAAAGCAGGTCGCGATATCCTTAACAGAGAGAGTTGATCAGGTAGCCAGTAAAGGGTATGCAACTTGTACTGGCTGGGAAAGATCCAGCTTTGGGATTGGGCCAGTCTCTTGGGAGCATCGAATTCCTACCAGCTTGCTTAATCGCCTTGTTAGACTGAATTATCACCTAAATAAAATCAACAAGATAAAAGATCGAACCTTTACGGTCATCAGCTCAACATTGCGTAGGTGAATTAGGGGTTTGATTTCTGATCTTGTTTGATTCCAGATCCCATCTGTCTCTTTCCAGATCATGATGATGGGCCGGACGTCCCTTAGGAAGCCTTTGGCTACACCTCTTTCGAGCACTCCGCCCCACTCATCTAGGCAGGTTCGAGAGAGCCTAGACCATCTCTCTGAACCCGAGTTCGATTTCGCCCTATTCCCCCTCGACCACCCTTCTTCCAGTCTCGAGGTGCCTGAGCATAGACCATAGCAGATATTTGTTCATTTGACAGCACCTGAGTTGGAGTCTTTTGCCTTTGTAGAGTATTGTCAGCAGCGAGGAGCGCACCGATGGGCAGCCCAAGAGTACCACATATGTTCTAGATCAGTGCGCCATCAACAACACATTGTTAGCCTCCCTCGAGATGATGCAGAGATAGATTAGAGACCAGGTCATGGCAGAGGTGTGCTGAAAGATAGCACAAATTCGAGCTGACCGAGTAGAGCCGAACCGAGCAGGCGATGGAGAGATACTGAAGTTTGGAGGAGGAGACGGAGGACATCCAGAGGAGCCACAGGAGCCAGTCCGACCAGCTAGGACAATGAGAGAGTTACACAATCCTGGTGTGAATCTTACACACCGTTGGATTCACTTCCGGCGATTCTGGGAGATTTCAAGCTCCCCCCCTCAGACTATCCAGACGTTGCCCAAATTCCATGGGCTTGCCACCGAGGAGATGCGTCTTCACCTGCAGAAGTTCGAGATGATATGCAGCACTGTCCACGACAAATACGTGGATGAGGACACCATCGAGATGAAGGCATTTCCATTCTCCCTGGTTGATAGAGCAACCTACTGGCTAAAACATTTGGGGGAGATATGTTATTTCGTGGGAACAGCTCCGGACTGAGTACTTGAATAAGTATTACCACTCGGACGGATGAACACAACTCGAGCTCTGATCAACAACTTCTCTATGATCCTAAATGAGCAGTTCCATAAGGCGTGGATCGTTTCTGAGAGCTCATTGACTGGTGTCCACACCATGACATCTCCAAGCCCAACTTAGTACAGAGTTTCTTTTGTGGGTTGATATCAAAGCTACAAGGTCTTATGAATGCTTCTTGTGGGGGCTCCTACTTTGCCAAGGATGAAGACCAGGTCTGGGCCATATACGAGGAGATTGCCAAGAACTACACAGTTATGCCTCAAACTTGTCTCTACACTCATGGGAAGCCCTCACCCCATACCGTGTCCTATCAGAGGATAGCACGAGTCTGTAGATCCATCCACCTCTTCAGCAGCTGTAGCACAGGCAGAGTCATCGACCGCTGATATGGGCACCATCAGCGAGAAACTAGACCCCATCGAGATTATCGAGAAGAAGCAGTGCCAGGGCATGACTCAAATCGATCAGTTGGCACAGACGTTGAGTGATATGAAGACCCAGATCATGTGTCTTCAAGAGGCACATACACCTTCCCAGTCCTGTCTCAGGTCAAGGGTTGATCCTAGCAGCAGTGGCTCGATCTAGCACTCTGCCCAGTACCGAAAGGTTCACCACATCCAGGAGGAGCCGTTGCAGCAGCTGCAACACCAGTTCTCCCAGCCACCGCCATCTCAGGGCACCAAGATGGAGGTGCATCAGCAGGATTAGCCACTGGCTATTCTTCCTCCACCCCCATTCGAGCAGGATCCATTGATGGAAGTCTATGGGATTTGGTACAATCAACAGCGGCCCGGGATCCGCCGAGATCATCCCAGTTTCAGGTGGTTGATCGGAGGTACCTCATCCCAGCAGCAGCATCCAGCTCAGGGTGGACAGTTGAGCCAGCCACAGCAGCAACCACAGTTCCCTCACCAGCAACAACAACAACATTACCAGTCGGGTCCTCGTTCCTACCAGCAGGGACAACATTGGAGGCAACAGCCTCAACAGTATTCTCAGCCAGCCCATCATCAGTTCCAACAACAGCATCATTTTCAGAGAGGCAACCCGTCCGGTTCTTGATGAATACCCATTCATCACTCTTTATTCTTCTATTTTAGCTAACAAAAACCTTTGCAAATACATGTAAATATGTGTAAATACAAATAATTACCAAAAGCATGCATTGTGTAAAAAGATATAATTAGCATGTTTTTGTGCAAAAAATAAAAGAATAAAGAGTAAAAAGAAAAAGAGGGAAATATTTAGAATAAATATTGAGCAACCTAACCCAAGGGAGGGCTCAGCATGGGCCTGACCGCATAAAAGCCAAAGTAGAGGGAGATAGGAGCTCATGTGTACATACTTTTGTAAATAAATAAAATTATATTTTCCTCACCCAAAAATATGCTTGTATACATTTTGTATATATTTAGAAACTATTAAAAACAAAATAAAAATTTAAAAATCAAAATTCCAAAAATGCCCTTCACCATGTACATAGACCATCATCCTTTATTTATTTAACCCTATAAATAAATGTATTTATTTTCAAAACTTTTCGTGAATATTCTATGGTATATTTTGTAAATAAAGCAAATAAAAAGAAACACAACAAAAATCAAATAAAAAGAACAAAAATTAAAAATACAAAAATACAGTGTATATATACTATGTATATAAATATATATAACTATTTATTCCACCCATGTATATAAGTGATAAAAATAAAATAAAAATATCCTTTTATTCCTCATTTTATTCTATAAATAAATAAGATATAAAATAGGAATAAAATTGTATAAAAATAACAATAAAAAAATCAAAAATAAAAAGCCTACATAGTGTATATATTCCTATATCATGTACATACATTATTCTTATTTCCAAAAATTAATTAAAAATCACCAAAAAATAGAAAAAAATAAAAGAAAAATATTTCATGTTTTAAGTTTTTCTTAATTCGGCCATTTTCTACCTTAAAATAAATAAACAAAGAAATCAATAATTGGCAGCTCCTGATTGGTCCACAGGGGATTGTTGACCCCGGTCAACTCCCCCGCGGACTCTTTCCTTTTGGGGAGACCCGCGCCCGACCCGACTTTGCCGATTTCTCCACGCGTCTCCAGCCTGTCGCCTCCGCAAACCCCGTGCCCGGATCCTTCGCCAATCATCCGACATCCTCGCCAAATCCTTCGCCGAAGGATCCACGCCTTCCATAGCCGTCTCCACCCAACCCTAATCGGCCCTGCCTCCATATATATCTCGACCTCCGCCGCCTCTGCGCCTCATCTTTGGACCTTCTCCTTCTTCCCAGTGACCTCCAGAAGCACCGCAAGAGTGACAGCAAGCGATCGCCCCTGTTGCAGCGAGGCGAGGAGGCGAATCCACTGATCCGGCGTTCTTCGCCGCCGTTGCTCCGCCACCAGCGTGAGCACCGAGCCTCGGGCCGAGACGACCCTTGAGGCTACGACCAGGAGCACCACCTGATCTTCCCCAGTCTCTCCGACCACCCAGGTAGATCACTTAGGCCGTAGATTGGAGTAGGTTTCGATTTTTAGCTTACTGGTAGCGTAGCTCCGCCGCCGTCGCCAGCCACCTCCGATCTCCCATCTGCCATTCCGACCCGACCATCATCTTCGCCAGACCTCTCCGCATCTTCTTCACCCATTTACCCAACCCAGATCGCACAGGATCTGGGAATCGAGCTCCTCCGCCGACCACCTTCGCCGGAGCTCTCCATTCCGACGCACCATGCACCTTCACGCCGCCTAACCGGGTCGAGGCAATTTGCCCTCGACCCGTGAGTCTTCTGGTTCGCTTTTCAGGTCAAGACAAGGGTCATCTGAGACCCTTCGCCATCCAGCCAGGAGACCCGGCTCCGCCGCCTTCGCTCGAGCTCCTCGGAGCTCGGTGTGCTCGTCGGAGACCACCAGCAGACGCGGGAGCCTTCCGCGATTCTTCTCCGACCTCCAGAAGGCTCTTCAGAGGACCCTAGCGCACGCACGAGCCCGGCGAATCTCGCCGGCGACCAGTTCTTCCAGGATTCTCCAGAACCGTCAGATCATCCTCCTCGCTCCAGATCCGATCTGAACCATTCATCTGCGGAGCACTGCCACCGTCCGATCATCCCGAGGGTCGATCTTGATCGCTCGCGCAGAGAGAGAGGCACCAGCTAGCCTCAACCGTCAGATTCGACACGCGTCCTCCTCTCAGCCGTCGATTCACCAAGAGTATCTCCACCACGCTTCATCACCGTCAGATCTGCTACGTGGCTTACTTTCCACCGTTCGATCAGGCCAGCCCTTCCAGAGTTAAAGGCGCACCCGTTCTCCACCGTCCGATCAGCCACGTGGCGCACATCAGGCCGTCGATAATAATAAAAGGGGTAAATTCATCTTAGGCCCCTCTGTTTGTTTTATTTCATTTTAGTCCTGTAATTTTTAAATTAAGTTGATTATTTTCTGGGATATTTGCATTAAGGACCTCGTACTTACTTTATTTGCACTTATACCCCTGTCTACGTGGACCACGTGCTTCGTCACGTGAACTTTATTGGGTTATTTGCAATATAAACCCTGTAGTTCTGGATGTTATGGATTGGATAAAAAGTTTTCTTTATTTGCATTTATGCCCCTGTGCGTGATTTAATTCCCCATGTGCGATATTTTTTGGGTTATTTGCAGATAAGCCCCTGGACTTTTGGTACTTGTTACCAATAAGCCCTCGGAACTTATTTTTTCTTACATTTGGGTCCCTGAGTGCCCCAGGCACGTGCTTGGCACGTGTTTTGCTGGGTATTTTGCACTAGACCCCCCAGAACTTTGGGTATTTGCACTTAGGTCCCTGTGCATAGTGCCCCTCCTTTATTTTTGAATAAAATATCAAACCACCTCCAAACCCAACGAAAATTTGACACATGGCTCCTGCCATGGTGTAGAATTTTTATGAATTTTTGAGGACATTTTCGATTTCATTTGCTATTTTTAAAAATTCAAAAACCCTTATGTTTGCTACTGTTTAGAGTCAAAAACCCCAAAAAAATATCAAAACCCTTTTAAAAATTCCATAAAAATTAGTCACTGTTTATTTTGTGTTCCTTGATTTTCTAGCCAATTTTGGCTATTTTTCATTGAGTAAAAACCCTAAAAACTTAAAAACACCTCAAAACTCCTAAAAATCATAATAAATAATTTAAAAACTCAAAAACAATAATTTTGGTGCTCAAATTTTCCTTGTTTTCTCTAGTATACAGGAAAATTACCTCCAGGTCCCTTTGAGATCCTTAGATATTTTATCTTTGGGTTTTGGGCCTGGCTGGACAGTACCCCTTGCTTTTCGCACTGTTTGATTTTTAGGAAATAAAATAAACATCAGAAAAATCTCAAAAATTCACCAAAAACATAAAAAAATATAAAACACATAAAAATATTTTTGTCTGAATTTTTGCTTGCTTTTTAATGCATTAAATAAATTGTTCAAGTTAATTGTTTGTGTGCTTTTCCGGTTTTCTTTATATTCCAAAAATCCTAAAAAATATAAAAACCCTTAAAAACACTAAAAAATACTCTCTCGGATTTCTGACTACATCGTAGGCCGCAAGGCCAATCTTTGCTCCTTGTGTTCGACCCTGGGTGCTACACCAGGTTAATCTCATAGCAGGACCGCTCTCTTTTGTGCTCGATTAGTTTTACATGTTCTGAGTGGTTGATTTTTCTTGATATACTTAGCCCGAGTGATTGAGGTCGCAACGACCATTTCTTTACCTTTACCTTAGTCGTTCGGGCGGATATCAGAATGGCGCCGTTGCCGGGGAGCACGGCTTTGTAGTCATTTCTCCATATTGTCTCTCTATATTATTATTGTTTTCTGACACTCTCTCTCTCTTTGATTTCTGTGCGAGGTACTGCGTGGACAACTCGGAGTTTGTTTTTGAAAACCCGCACGGGAAGAAGAAGAGCAGGGAGAAGAAGAAGGAATTCTTATTTTTGAGAGAGAACAATATTCTTTCTGTAATAATTTAGAACTTGGACATTTGTGGACACTTGTAACTTAGCGGGTCTGTTTCGCCGAGTACCGGTGTGCTCGCGGGACCCATTTGGATTTTCGCGGCTTTTTCTACGGTTTTGATAGCTAGCTGCCTTTTCCGGTGTTTACGCGGTTTTTCTCGAGCCCCTAGATTTAGGAATTTCTCTTGCTTGTGCCGTAATTAGTAGGGTCCCCACACTTAATTGCTTATCTGTTCCTATAGATCGTTAATTGGACCTACTAATAATAAATAATAAAAATAACTTGGTCGCTTTCCTGAGAGCCTACGTGCCGCGAGCCTGCCCCGGAAGCGCTACTCCTGAACTCGACCTGTCGAGAAGAGGAGGGGTGGGCCAAGACCGGACTCTTTGGATCAAGGGCGAGTGACTGAGTTAGACGGTTCTGCGCTAGGAATTGCTCATCTAGGACTCGGTTTTTTCCTCGCTGCACCATTTAGGTAGTTTTATTCTGTCTTTAAAATTCTGCGCGGATCACTTGCATGTAGAGTGCTGGAGACAAGGTACGCATTTCTTTCTCTGCATGCATCATTGATTTCTTCGCGCATCGGCTTTTTCGTTTTCTCCCTCTGTTTTTGGCTTAATCATCAGGAGAATCGGAAAATTCGTTAGGCCGCTTGTATTTATTTTGAAAAAAATTAAAAAGAAAAACAAAAAAAATTGGGACTGGATAACACTATTGACCCTAAAAGACACTTCACCTAAAAAATTGTCTTGGGGAGAGCAACCCCCTCATTGTTTGGTTTGATTGTGCGAGAGAGTGACCCGAACACTAGGTAAAGCCCTCCGGTGCTCATCTCGACTGATTACCGACTCTTCTGTGCGGGACAGTCGGTTGAGAGAGTATCGGGTATCCCAGCAGGTCACGTAATCGCTCTGATATTCTGTGTGTTCACCCAATAAAATTGACAAGATAAATTGACCGAGCTTTCACGGTCTTCAGATTGTGTTGCGTTGGTGAACCGGGGGTTTGCTTTGCGATCATATTTTCTCCAGATCCCATCCGCCCAACTCGCCAGATCAAGATGATGGGTAGACGATCTCTTAGGCAGCCTCTGGCTACACCGCTTTCAGGCACGTCTACTTCACCATCTAGGTTGGCCCGTGAGAGTCGAGACCAGCTCTCCGAGCCCGAGTTCGATTCCACCCTGTTCCCCCTCGATCCCCTTTCTTTTGCTACTGAGAGACATGAGCCCGAGGAAAGACGAATTAATTTGACAGAACCTGAGTTGGGCTCATCTGATTTTGCAGACGTCACTATGGCCGGAGCCGGCAGTTCAGATGATCGCCAACCCGAACATTTTGTATTAGACCAGGGAGCGATCAACTCCACCTTGATCGCATCATTAGAGACAGTACAGCAGCAGCTACGCGATCAGGGAGCTTTTATGATTGAGATGAGAAGGGAGTTGGAGCGACTCCGAGCAGAGCGAGACGAGCCGAGCGAGCCTGAGGACATTCCTGATGCTGATGCAGAGGCAGCAGCCGCAGCAGCGGCTGCCGCAGCGGCTGCCGCAGCGGCAGCCGCCGCCGGAGCAGGACCACCGAGAACGATGCGGGAGTTACACAACCCCGGATCTACACTGATGCACCATTGGGTGGTGGTACCTGCTATCGTGGGGGATTTCAAGTTCCCTCCGAATACCCTGCAGATGCTTCCTCATTTTCACGGACTTGCCACCGAGGAGCCCCACCTCCATCTCCAGGAGTTTTTGATGATCTGCAGCACTGTCCACGACCGTCATGTGGACCAGGATACGATTCGGATGATGGCCTTCCCTTTTTCACTGGCAGATAGAGCAGCCGCCTGGCTGAAGCATTTAGGGAAGTTTGTATACACCTGGGAGCAGCTCCGCACCGAGTACTTGAACAAGTACTGTCCACTCGGGCGGACGAATGCAGCGAGGGCCCTGATCAACAACTTCTCCATGCTCCCTAACGAGCAGTTTCACGAGGCATGGGAGAGGTTCAGAGAGCTTCTGGATAGATGCCCACACCACGACATTTCCAAGCCGAACCTAGTTCAGAGCTTCTTTAGTGGGATGACGCCAGAGCTTCAGGGTCTGGTGAATGCTTCTTGCGGCGGGTCCTACTTTGCCAAGGACCACAACCAAGTCTGGGCCATTTACGAGGAGATGGCCGAAAATTATATGGTGATGTCTCAGACTCGGTTGTACACACAGAGATCTCAGCAGCCGCCAGGACCCGTGCAGTACCAGCGGATAGCACGGGTTGATGCAGGTCCATCCAGTTCGTCCACAGTTGCAGCCGCACAGGCAGAGTCGGCCGCTGCGGACATGGGGATTATCAGTGAGAAGTTGGACCGCATGGAAATAATAGAGAAGAAGCAGTGCCAGGGCATAACTTGGATGGAGCAAATGGCACAAACTCTGAGCGACATGAAGACCCATATCTTGTGTCTTCAGGAGGCACAGACGGCTTCTCAGCCCCGTCTTCTGTCGCGAGGCGATTCCGGCGGCAGCCGCAGCTCGTCCCAGCGCTCCAGCTCCTTGCAGCAGCCTAGACAAGTTCACCTTGTACAGGCGGAGCCGTACCAGCAGCAGCAGCCCTCTCACCAGTCACCACCATCTCCAGACTTACAGATGGTGGTATATCAGCCGGATCAGCCTCTGGATGTACTCCCACCAGCCCCTTACGATGCGGAACCGTTGATGGATGTCAACGGGATTTGGTATGACCGTCCTCAACCTGGAATCTGAAGAGACCATCCCGGATTCAGGTGGGGGAATGGGGGTAACCAGTCCCAACAGTAGCCAGCCGGTCAGGGAGGGCAGTACTCCCAGCAGAGAGATCACCAGCAGCCCCCAGCATACCAGCCACATCAGCCATCGTCCTTCGTACCTCGTCCCTACCAGCAGCAGGGACAGAATTGGAGACGTGAGCAGCAGGCTCATCAGCAGCAGCATCCTTCCTCTTACCCCTCTCAGCCGCAGCAGCACCAGGTCCAGCAGCCTCATTACCAGAGAGGCAACCCGTCGGGCTCCCATGAGAGCCCCGCCTTGGATGATCTAGCCCGCATCTTCACAGAGCAGCAGGCTACATTTAGACGGGAGATGGACGAGTTCCGCCAGGAGATGCGGGACCTGATGAGAGGGAAGGCCGCCATCCCTGCACAGATCGAGCCTAATCTGAATAACTTGAAGAGGAAGTCTGAGCAGGTAGTTCACACTGAGCCTACCGCTCCTAGTAACTCATTTGATGATATATCGTCGGATCTATTTGATGCTGATTTTGTCACACTTAGGAGCGGTAGAAGACCAGCAGGCGGCGCCTCATCTGAGCGACAACGCGAGGATCCATCTAGAGCGCCAGATGAGGAAGAGGAGAGCGGTACTGAAGCCGCACATGATGATGACGGTGGTACTGATGCCACCAGAGATGCTGATTCCACCGGCGGTACTAAGGCCGCCACTTCACCCTATCGAGGAGGTGGTACTGACGCCACCAGCAGAGCCGAGCCAGCCCGCGGTACTGAGGCCGCAAGACGTCTAGTTGTAGAGCCAACTAGAGGTGGTACTGAGGCCACCAATATTCATTCTGATAGAGATGTTGTCTTTCCTCGTATGAATGTATCTCAGGACTCTATTTTGAATAAAGGAAAAGGTTTAGTTTCTTCTGATCCCACTGTGGTGAATGATGTATGTGAGGATCCGGTCATCGAACCGTCTAGGCCTATTCCTAGTCCTTCATCTGAGAAGGACCCTGTGATCCCCTTTCCTAGAGCCCTTGAGTTGGGGAAGGGGAAGAAAAGAGAAAAAGATCCAAAAAAGAGAGAGCAGGAGGAGTTCAGCCAGAGCATGATAGACCGATTCCACATCCAGCTGACCCTCCATGAGGCTTTGCAACACATCCCTCTTCTTCAGCGATCCTTGAGAGACAGAACCACAGTCAGGAGGAAGAAGAGGAACAAAACCGCAGAGATTCATGTGTTGACAAAAGCCACGTGTTACGCGATCCAGAACCATCTGCCTACCAAGAGGTCAGATTTAGGAGCCCCATATGTCAGATGTCAGATTAGTGAGCAGAGGTTCGACCGTACTCTATTAGATAGCGGATCGTCGATCAACCTTCTTCCGGCAGCCCTTCTCAACCACTTAGAGTTGGGCACTCTTAGACAGAGCAGGACATACCTTCAGTTTGCTGATCGGTCTGTCAAGAGGCCAAAGGGGTTGTTGCGAGACGTTGTCGTCACGATTCAGGGTTTGCAATTCCCCATGGACTTCGTAGTGCTGGACATGGAGACCCCTGACTCGTTGACCGATTCCCCCATCATCCTCGGTCGCCCGTTCTTGGCCACAGCCAAGGCAGTGACTGACCATGACAGTGGGAAGGTATTCTTTCGCGTCCAGGGCGAGAGTATACAAATAGAGACGGTTAAGGACCACAGAGCCAGAGATAGATCCCGCTCAGAAGGCAATACAGATTCAGAACAGCTGACAGATACAGAGCCAGACATACACCAGGACTGTGATTTTGTGATCACAGATGATGAGGCAGCTTGGGCAGATCCTGCAGCACAGACCATCCTCTCATATTCAGATACAGCTGATGCAGAGATGATAGCAGAGGATAGTCTGGAGAGCACAGCCCTGGTTCAGGATACTATTGATTCGGCAGAGTCGGATCTTGATCGCGACACGATTTTCAGTGATGGTGGTACTGAGGCCACCCTGCTCTACGGTGGTACTGATGCCACCGCAGTTGATACAGATCCCTCGGATTCAGAATCTGATTGGGCAGATTGTGATGATCAGATGCCAGACCTGGATCCACCTGAGCCTACAGATGAGGAGGAGGTAGAGTCAGAGCGGATCAGAGACAATGCAGAGGACCCGCCTTCTCCAGATCAAGTTTGTGAGAGTTCTTTATCATTTTCCCAGGCAGATTTGGCAGAATTGTCAGCATACACACATCTTCTTCAGAAGCCAGATTTGCCAGCACCCAGCTGTCCAGAGCTAAAGCCGCTCCCTACTTCGCTGAAGTATCGATTCCTTGCGGGAGAGTCTGAGATGTACCCAGTCATCATCTCTGCCGATCTGACTGGAGAACAAGAATCCCGTCTGATGGGGGTTCTTGAAAAGAACCGCAAGGCAATTGGATGGAGCGTAGCAGATCTCCATGGGATTAGTCCCTCGTTGTGCTCCCACCATATCTATCTTGAGGAAGGGGCAAAGCCGTCGCGTGAGTTCCAGCGGCGACTGAACCCCAACCTACGAGAGGTTGTCATGAAGGAAATATCAAAATGGTGGAGTGCAGATTTTATTTATCCCATTTCCGACTCCAAGTGGGTTAGCCCCTTGCATGTGGTGCCCAAGAAGACGGGCATCACGACTGTGATCAGTGAGTCGGGAGAGGAGATTGCTACACGAGTACCCACCTCTTGGTGGGTCTGCGTTGACTACAGGAGACTCAACCAGGCCACCAAGAAGGACCATTTCCCCTGCCTTTTATTGATCAGATCATAGAGAGACTGGCAGGGAAGAGCCATTATTGCTTCCTGGATGGGTACTCGGGCTACAATCAGGTGGCCATCGCTCCTGAGGATCAGTAGAAGACCACCTTTACCTGTCCCTTCGGTACATACGCCTTTCGACGCATGCCATTTGGGCTATGCAACGCCCCCGCGACTTTTCAGAGATGCATGCTGTCGATCTTTTCGGACATGGTAGGGGAGTGTTTGGAGGTCTTCATGGACGACTTCTCGGTTTACGGCGACGGATTCGATTCCTGTCTTGACTGCCTAGACCGAGTGCTCCAGCGATGTATTGCTACCCGCTTGGTTCTGTCTTGGGAGAAGAGTCACTTCATGGTGACTCAAGGGACGGTGCTTGGCCACATCATCTCCAACAGAGGCATGGAGGTTGATCCGGCCAAGGTGGACGTCATTAGAAAACTCGCAGCGCCGTCCAATTTGAAGCAGCTACGGTCATTTCTGGGGCACGTTGGTTTTTATAGGAGATTCATTCATGATTTTAGCAAGATCGCCCGACCGTTGACTGATCTCTTGACGAAAGACACCGAGTTCCTTGTCGATGACAAGTGTCTTTCGTCCTTTGAGACTCTCCAGCAGTGTGTTATTGAGGCTCCTGTCCTTCAGCCACCCGATCGGTCTCTCCCATTCGAGATCATGACGGACGCCTCCGATTTTGCCGTGGGGGCAGTGCTGGGACAGAGGAGGGATGGAGTTCCATTTGCCATACACTATGCTAGCCGCACATTGGATTCCGCCCAGCGGAATTATACGGTCACAGAGAAGGAGATGCTAGCAGTAGTGTTCGCCCTAGATAAGTTCAGATCGTATATCATTGGATCTAGAGTGACTTTGTATACTGACCACACCGCCATCAGGTACCTCATGTCAAAGAAGGATGCCAAGGCCAGACTTACTAGATGGATCCTTCTACTCCAGGAGTTCGACATTGAGATCAAGGATAAGCCTGGAGTCAAGAATGTGGTGGCGGATCATCTTTCCCGACTAGAGCAGCCTGAGGATTCTGAGCAGATTGATCCTATTCGAGATACCTTCCCAGATGAGGCGATCCTTGCTATCACCTCACTCCCGTGGTATGCCGATATTGTGAACTTTCTCGTTGCTGGGAAAGTCCCACAAGATTGGCCCAGGCAGAGGCGTGAGACCTTCCTTGCGAAGGCCAAGTCCTACCACTGGGAGGATCCCATCCTTTACCACGAAGGAGGGGATAGCGTCTGGCGTCGGTGTATTCCTCAGGAGGAGCATCATAGTGTCCTCACTTACTGCCACAAGCTTGAGGCAGGAGGACATCATTCTGGGAGGAGAACGGCACAGAAAGTGCTCCAATCCGGCTTGTGGTGGCCTACACTCTTCAAGGACTCTGATGAGTTCGTGAAGAGGTGTACTGACTGTCAAAGGATGGGCACTTGTGGACAGCGTGATATGATGCCGATGCAGCCCATTCACTTCTGTGAGGTTTTTGACGCATGGGGCATCGATTTCATGGGTCCATTCCCTAAGAGTCAGGGATTTGAGTACATTCTGCTGGCCGTTGATTATGTGAGTCGTTGGGTTGAGGCTATCCCCGCCCGAGCCGCTGATGCGAGGACAGTTTGCAGATTTTTGAGAAAGCATATCATCATGCGGTTCGGGGTTCCACGAGTTCTGATTTCTGATGGGGGGTCTCATTTCGTAAACGACCAGGTGAAGGCCCTTGCTAGCGAGTTCAGTATAGACCATCGTGTTGCCACACCTTACCATCCACAGACGAATGGTCTAGCTGAGGTGTCGAATAGGGAGATCAAGAATATTTTGCAGAAAGTCGTCCGCCCTGACCGAAAGAATTGGTCACAGCTTTTGGACTCGGTCTTGTGGGCATATCGGACGTCTTTCAAGACTCCATTGGGCACATCTCCCTTTCGCCTCGTTTATGGCAAGCCGTGCCATCTACCTGTTGAGCTGAGGCACAAGTCACTTTGGGCAGTTACAGATATTCTTATGGATCCAGATGGTGTAGGAGACCAGAGGAGGGCAGAGTTAGCCGCCTTGGAAGAGCTTAGAGATACAGCTTTCTCAAACAGCCTACATTATAAGGACAAAGTGAAGGAGTGGCATGATTCTCATATCAGCCACAAGCATTTTGAGATTGGACAGAAAGTATGGTTGTTTGATGCAAGGCTACGATTGTTTCCAGGGAAGCTACAGAGCAAATGGAAGGGACCTTACTTGGTCAGAAAGGTACACGATAACGGTAGCATTGATATATCTGAGTTATCTTCTGAGAGTACCTTTCGAGTGAACGGCCAGCGGCTTAAGCCATTTCTAGATCATGAGCCGCGGGACGTTATTGTTGCCCCGATTCATTTTGCGTGAGATGTGGTCTCTTGACTCACATCTTTTGCATCTCACGCCTGATTTTCACTGTTCCTCCGCCTGTATAGATCCAGTTGTCCATATCATTCTATTCTTTAGTCCCACATCCCTTTTCTCATCCTGTGATTATGCTATACTTAGGGTGTACTTTACCCTAAGTATAGGGGGGAATGTCGGACCTGCGAGTATTCTTTTCATTCTTTCTGCTCCTGTTTTTGCTGCCTATACTTAGGGATATTTTACCCTAAGTATAGGGGGGGCAGATTCTGTATCTTCTTCACTCGGCTTTCCCTTCATGTACAGCTTGCTATACTTAGGATTAATTAATCCTAAGTATAGGGGGAGACCACCGAGTTCCTCTCATTCTATTCATTTATTCATTCCTGTACTTAGCCATTCCTTTTCACTTCCCTTTTACTAAGCAAGAGTTATGTCTTCTTCATCGCTCTTGATCACTCTGAGGACATCGTTCGAGCTAAGTATAGGGGGGGTGTGTATATATTTCATATATACTTTAGCCATAACTCGTACTTTAGCCATAATAAATAAAATGGCTAAAAATCACAAAAATTTAAAAATTTTTCATGTACATAAACCTCTTTTATCTTGCACATACATAGCTAGTGTACAAAGTATTTTTGTAAAAATGATTTCAAAAATCTTTTGTGTAAAGCTTGTGTAAATATTTTGTATTAAAATTATGTATATAGTACAAAATTTTTCCAAAATGTTTTGAAAATCAAAAGTTTGCAAAAATCTTGTGTAAATGTTTGTAAATATCTCTTTGCAAAACTTGCACCTCATGCATCATTTATTCATGATTTCAAAACATTTTTCAAAAATTTTGCATAGTTGTAAAACATTTGTAAATAGCATCTTGTGTACATATATGTATATAGTTTTTCCTGGATAAGAGTTGACATTTAAACTAAGCCTGGAATTAAATTTAGAAATGGAGCTTGAAAAAGATCTTAATCCACTTAACTTTAAGAGGAACCTTATAGGACTTAGGGTTAAGGCTTTTCAGGTCCATAAGGACTTAATTCTTTGAGTCCACTAGGCCATGAGCATATGTCATCTTGATGAGCCTAAGTAGAGCACTTAACAACACACGCATGACTCTTAGAGACAATGGCTTGACTTGCACCTGCACTTACACATGGCTCTCCACGGATGAGGTGGTGAGGAGGCAGTTTCCTTTGGCTTGGGGTAGCATATGAGGGTAGTACTTCTAGGCGGAACCTCTCTTCTTCTTATAGTGAAGGAAGTGCACCTCAACTTGGTCTAGTGGTGATGAAGGCTAAAGACAGAAGCTGTGGGTTGCAATAAAGCTTCAAAAGAGAGATAGTCTACTAGCTCAAGAGGAAAATTTCTTATCTATGCTGCACCATGTAGATATGTTGTACAGAAGCACTTGAAAAAAAAATAAATAAATATGCAAAAAATGCAAAGTGGTGGGTCGGATTGAAAATTTAATAACCCCACCGGAGTGTATATAGTCAAATAAAGCAAAGCTTATGGTATCCATGTTACATCTCATGAAGCTTGCAGCGGGAGACTTAGCTACACTGGCTAAGCTTCCAAAACTCTATACTTCTACCCCCTCTTCTTGAGCCGGTTGCACTTGAACTTAGAAGGGAATACCCCGCTTCTCGAGGAAAGAGTTGCTAGACCGAGGCATTAGGGTTACCAGGTTGAGGGAGGTTGTTTCTTTGTTACTTCTGAGGTGGGGAGCCACATATCACTTACACCGCATGGAAAGACTCATGGTCATTAGAGTTCGTGTATGTAGACTTGTTCTGATCTGGTTTATTAAGGAGTCTTGCCCATAGATTGGTGGAACTTGGAGACTGTTGAGTTTTAAGCTTAAGTCCAAATAAGGTTCCGACACATTAATAATCCAAAGATCTGATCGAGCTCCATATTTCAAGTTAATAAAGGAAAGTTTAATAATTCAACCTTGATCCATGTACATCCTCTTTTTCTTTTTCTTTCTTTTTCACTTCTTTTTCAAATAAGTGTTTGCTAAGGGACTAGCAAAGTTAAGCATAGGGGGGTGATGAATACCCATTCATCACTCTTTATTCTTCTATTTTAGCTAACAAAAACCTTTGCAAATACATGTAAATATGTGTAAATACAAATAATTACCAAAAGCATGCATTGTGTAAAAAGATATAATTAGCATGTTTTTGTGCAAAAAATAAAAGAATAAAGAGTAAAAAGAAAAAGAGGGAAATATTTAGAATAAATATTGAGCAACCTAGCCCAAGGGAGGGCTCAACATGGGCCTGACCGCATAAAAGCCAAAGTAAAGGGAGATAGGAGCTCATGTGTACATACTTTTGTAAATAAATAAAATTATATTTTCCTCACCCAAAAATATGCTTGTATACATTTTGTATATATTTAGAAACTATTAAAAACAAAATAAAAATTTAAAAATCAAAATTCCAAAAATGCCCTTCACCATGTACATAGACCATCATCCTTTTTTTATTTAACCCTATAAATAAATGTATTTATTTTCAAAACTTTTCGTGAATATTCTATGGTATATTTTGTAAATAAAGCAAATAAAAAGAAACACAACAAAAATCAAATAAAAAGAACAAAAATTAAAAATACAAAAATACAGTGTATATATACTATGTATATAAATATATATAACTATTTATTCCACCCATGTATATAAGTGATAAAAATAAAATAAAAATATCCTTTTATTCCTCATTTTATTCTATAAATAAATAAGATATAAAATAGGAATAAAATTGTATAAAAATAACAATAAAAAAATCAAAAGTAAAAAGCCTACATAGTGTATATATTCCTATATCATGTACATACATTATTCTTATTTCCAAAAATTAATTAAAAATCACCAAAAAATAGAAAAAAATAAAAGAAAAATATTTCATGTTTTAAGTTTTTCTTAATTCGGCCATTTTCTACCTTAAAATAAATAAACAAAGAAATCAATAATTGGCAGCTCCTGATTGGTCCACGGGGGATTGTTGACCCCGGTCAACTCCCCCGCGGACTCTTTCCTTTTGGGGAGACCCGCGCCCGACCCGACTTCGCCGATTTCTCCACGCGTCTCCAGCCTGTCGCCTCCGCAAACCCCGTGCCCGGATCCTTCGCCAATCATCCGACATCCTCGCCAAATCCTTCGCCGAAGGATCCACGCCTTCCATAGCCGTCTCCACCCAACCCTAATCGGCCCTGCCTCCATATATATCTTGACCTCCGCCGCCTCTGCGCCTCATCTTTGGACCTTCTCCTTCTTCCCAGTGACCTCCAGAAGCACCGCAAGAGTGACAGCAAGCGATCGCCCCTGTTGCAGCGAGGCGAGGAGGCGAATCCACTGATCCGGCGTTCTTCGCCGCCGTTGCTCCGCCACCAGCGTGAGCACCGAGCCTCGGGCCGAGACGACCCTTGAGGCTACGACCAGGAGCACCACCTGCTCTTCCCCAGTCTCTCCGACCACCCAGGTAGATCACTTAGGCCGTAGATTAGAGTAGGTTTCGATTTTTAGCTTACTGGTAGCGTAGCTCCGCCGCCGTCGCCAGCCACCTCCGATCTCCCATCTGCCATTCCGACCCGACCATCATCTTCGCCAGACCTCTCCGCATCTTCTTCACCCATTCACCCAACCCAGATCGCACAGGATCTGGGAATCGAGCTCCTCCACCGACCACCTTCGCCGGAGCTCTCCATTCCGACGCACCATGCACCTTCACGCCGCCTAACCGGGTCGAGGCAATTTGCCCTCGACCCGTGAGTCTTCTGGTTCGCTTTTCAGGTCAAGACAAGGGTCATCTGAGACCCTTCGCCATCCAGCCAGGAGACCCGGCTCCGCCGCCTTCGCTCGAGCTCCTCGGAGCTCGGTGTGCTCGTCGGAGACCACCAGCAGACGCGGGAGCCTTCCGCGATTCTTCTCCGACCTCCAGAAGGCTCTTCAGAGGACCCTAGCGCACGCACGAGCCCGGCGAATCTCGCCGGCGACCAGTTCTTCCAGGATTCTCCAGAACCGTCAGATCATCCTCCTCGCTCCAGATCCGATCTGAACCATTCATCTGCGGAGCACTGCCACCGTCCGATCATCCCGAGGGTCGATCTTGATCGCTCGCGCAGAGAGAGAGGCACCAGCTAGCCTCAACCGTCAGATTCGACACGCGTCCTCCTCTCAGCCGTCGATTCACCAAGAGTATCTCCACCACGCTTCGTCACCGTCAGATCTGCTACGTGGCTTACTTTCCACCGTTCGATCAGGCCAGCCCTTCCAGAGTTAAAGGCGCACCCGTTCTCCACCGTCCGATCAGCCACGTGGCGCACATCAGGCCGTCGATAATAATAAAAGGGGTAAATTCATCTTAGGCCCCTCTGTTTGTTTTATTTCATTTTAGTCCTGTAATTTTTAAATTAAGTTGATTATTTTCTGGGATATTTGCATTAAGGACCTCGTACTTACTTTATTTGCACTTATACCCCTGTCTACGTGGACCACGTGCTTCGTCACGTGAACTTTATTGGGTTATTTGCAATATAAACCCTGTAGTTCTGGATGTTATGGATTGGATAAAAAGTTTTCTTTATTTGCATTTATGCCCCTGTGCGTGATTTAATTCCCCATGTGCGATATTTTTTGGGTTATTTGCAGATAAGCCCCTGGACTTTTGGTACTTGTTACCAATAAGCCCTCGGAACTTATTTTTTCTTACATTTGGGTCCCTGAGTGCCCCAGGCACGTGCTTGGCACGTGTTTTGCTGGGTATTTTGCACCAGACCCCCCAGAACTTTGGGTATTTGCACTTAGGTCCCTGTGCATAGTGCCCCTCCTTTATTTTTGAATAAAATATCAAACCACCTCCAAACCCAACGAAAATTTGACACATGGCTCCTGCCATGGTGTAGAATTTTTATGAATTTTTGAGGACATTTTCGATTTCATTTGCTATTTTTAAAAATTCAAAAACCCTTATTTTTGCTACTGTTTAGAGTCAAAAACCCCAAAAAAGTATCAAAACCCTTTTAAAAATTCCATAAAAATTAGTCACTGTTTATTTTGTGTTCCTTGATTTTCTAGCCAATTTTGGCTATTTTTCATTGAGTAAAAACCCTAAAAACTTAAAAACACCTCAAAACTCCTAAAAATCATAATAAATAATTTAAAAACTCAAAAACAATAATTTTGGTGCTCAAATTTTCCTTGTTTTCTCTAGTATACAGAAAATTACCTCCAGGTCCCTTTGAGATGCTTAGATATTTTATCTTTGGGTTTTGGGCCTGGCTGGACAGTACCCCTTGCTTTTCGCACTGTTTGATTTTTAGGAAATAAAATAAACATCAGAAAAATCTCAAAAATTCACCAAAAACATAAAAAAATATAAAACACATAAAAATATTTTTGTCTGAATTTTTGCTTGCTTTTTAATGCATTAAATAAATTGTTCAAGTTAATTGTTTGTGTGCTTTTCCGGTTTTCTTTATATTCCAAAAATCCTAAAAAATATAAAAACCCTTAAAAACACTAAAAAATACTCTCTCGGATTTCTGACTACATCGTAGGCCGCAAGGCCAATCTGTGCTCCTTGTGTTCGACCCTGGGTGCTACACCAGGTTAATCTCATAGCAGGACCGCTCTCTTTTGTGCTCGATTAGTTTTACATGTTCTGAGTGGTTGATTTTTCTTGATATACTTAGCCCGAGTGATTGAGGTCGCAACGACCATTTCTTTACCTTTACCTTAGTCGTTCGGGCGGATATCAGTTCTCATGGGCCAACCTATGAGAACCCAGCACTCGATGATATATCCCGCCTACTCTCCGACCAATAGGCATCCTTTAGGTGGGAGATGGACAAGTTTTGTCAGGAGATGAGGGAGATCATTAAGGTCAAGGCCGCCATACCAGCTCAGATTGAGCCCAATCCCAACAGCTTGAAAAGAAAATCAAAGTAGGTATAGTTTACAGAGACCACCACTCCTAGTAATTTATTGGGTGACATTGCTTTATATACATTTGTTGTTGACTTTATTACACTTAGGAGCAGTAGGATGCCAGCTGGTGATGCCTCGTCTGAGGGAAAACACCATTAGGATGCAGGAGTTCCAGACGAGAATGATAGAGTTATTGATGCTGCTAAGGATGATGATGACAATGGTACTGATGCCACCAAGGATGTTGATCCAGCCGACAGCACTGAGGTCGTCGCTTCTCGAGATGCAGAGGGTGGCATTGATGCCAGTTCCAGATGCTGAGCTAGAATGCGGTGCTCATGTCGCAGTTCCCGATGACGTGGGTGGTACTGAGGCCACCCCTTCTATTCCAGCAGTGTTTTCTCCATTTTATGTACCCCTAGACTATATGAAAAATACCAAAAAACTAATAAAGGAAAGCTTCATCTTTGAGTCCATATGTGATTATTAATGATACTTGTATGAATTCCATGCATTTGTAGTGGCAAGAACCTCTTCCTAGCCCTCCATCTGAGGAGGTGATGAATCTCCGTTTCATCATCTTTATTCTATCATTTTGGCTTTAAAAACACTAGTAAATGCATGAAATAGGCTTAATTCGTGCATTTTATCATTCATGCATTGGTGTGTAATTAGTGTATAAAAAGGTTTTTAAAGCTAAAATTATAGAATAAAGAAAATAAAAGAAAAAGAATAAATATTGTAAATATTTTATGACCTGAAACCCCGAGACCTACGCATTTCGATGACTTGGAATAAAGTAGGGGAGATAAGGACCAAAATACAATAAAAAACATTTTATTTAAATAATTTCTTATTCCACTTTTTATACTTCAGATAAAGAAACTTTGAACATGTTGTAGATAACTAAATATAGAAACAGACAACATTGATTTCATACAAAAATAATATATAGTGTACAAAATATACCTAGAATAAATTTCCAAATCCCAACTTACCAGACCCATATCTCTCAAATAAAAACTCAAAATATATAATATTTAATTGTGCATAACTTTTAATAAGCTATTTAATGAAGGCGATTTCATATTTGTTGGAGTTACGGTGCGAAAGTTAGGTTTTGGACTTCTATTGTGTACTTTGGACTTCTATTGTGTACTTATATCGATTAAATATTCATTTTATTTATTATTCACTATTTTTATAATTTTATATCTTTATAAATTTGTAAATATTATTTATAATATATATATATATGTATATTAAAACATGAATAAAAACATGAAGAAAATACAAAAATAAAATACTTGTATAACATACATAGAAACATATGTCTATACCTATAGAATTAATAGAACTATTTATTTAATTATATAAAATACATCAGAAAAATAAAATAAAAATATATTTAAGTGTATAAAAATAAGTTAGAAATATATAAAAAATTAAACAAAATTAATAAAATTAAATATATAACATTAAAATATATAGATGAATATACTTGTATAAACCCATAAAAGGTAACTTATAATTTTAAACTTTGAAAAAATAAATAAAAATCATAATAAATACTTTAGTAAATAACAAATATTTTTCATTGTATAACCTAAATTTAATAAAATCGTTTATTATATATTTTAAATTGAGTTTACAAATCTTTTTGCCAATGTTTTTCCTAGTTGGTCCACATGGACCAACCAGATTCTTCCATTGGTCGACCTCGGTCAACTGTCTGACCTCGGCCAACTCTCTGACCGAGGTCTGGCCTTTGTCAGAACTATTTTTCTGGCTGCTTTCGACCATTTTTGGAGGCCGAGCCTTGCATCTTCTCATATCGGTCTCTTCATGACTTTTTCTCCCCATGGATCAAGGATATGTGCCCAGGGTATATCTTGGTGAGTGTGTTGCCGATTCACCCAATACACCTCGTTCTTTGCACGTCCAGACCATCCTGTACATAAGCCGACCCTCTTCTTCCCTTCGAGTTTTAAACCCTCTTTTGACTCGTTTTTCAAGCCCTCGATTAAGCAAGGTGACATAAGCTCTCCGACTCTCGAGAGGCGAGGTTAGGCTGGCTGAGGAGCAGCTCCACCCCTCATCTCCGGCCAACAGTCGTGAGGTCTTATCTCACGGATATTCCCGCTTGAGGTTGCTTTTCCATTGATTTTTCTTGTCCGTTAGTTAGCTGTAAGTCTCCTATGTAGTTTAGCGCTTTTATTTCGGCATTTAATCAAGTAGTTATAATAGATTTCGCTCTCAAACACCTCACCGGAGCTCTTGAGCTTTGGCGACCATCATCGACTCCACGCACTCCATCCGCTCGCCAATAAAAGCCAGGATATCTGCTCTTTTGAGATGCCGTATTTTTATATTCTTCGCAGGACCTGAAGGAGGCGTCTGAGCCTCGGATACATCTTCCTCGAGCTGTAGGAGCACTACCCAGGTCCACCTTCACCGCCAGCCACCATAGGGGCCCATTCGGGAATTTTGGGATATCCATTTGACGGGAGGATTCCGGGGAAGCATTTGGTGTCATCAGAAGGGAATAGAGAACTCTGAGCATCGAGATTTTGCCGATCCAAAGTTATACTAGTCGCGTTCTTCGGTCGTTCTTCCTCCATGCTCATGAGTCATTCGATCACGAACAGCCCCCAGAAGCTACAGCTGTCGTAGGATCTAGCACATTATCATTCGTCGGATCAATCAGAGACCATCTAATCTAAGCCGTCAGTGGCCGAACCGGTATCGCGCATCCTCGACCTGACCTGTGGATAAGTGAAAGTACCTGCACTGTTGGATCGCGCCTCGTCTGGGTATTTTGTGCTTTTTCACCCAAAGATTTTATATTTGCTCATTAGTACTAAAACATTCATCTGGTGTGTATTTTATTTGGAAAATTTTGCATTTAGGCCCCCTTACATGTTAGATTTGCAGTTTAGTCCTGGCCACGTCACCTCATGTGGACAACCGCGTGAGGCATGCATTTGCGGCTGGGCCCGTGCAGTTTCTGTTATTTCGATTCATTCCATAAACATTTTATTATAGTTATAATTTTCTTGGCCTTTTTGCATATTAGCCCATGGAATTTTGTGAAATTGTGATTTAGTCCTTATCTGTGGAGCACGTGCTTATACACGTGATTTTGGGAATATTGCAGTGAGGCCCTCATTACTTCGTTTATTTACTATCAGTCTTGTAGATTTTTACATGCGTTATATATTTTTGTCGAAATTACAACTTGGCCCTGAAACTTATATATATTTACAAAAATACCCCTATCAATGTTGTATTTTCTCTTTGTTTCTAGTATTTATTTCATGCATCTATAAAATTCGAGAAAGATCCCCAAAAATAGCATTAAACTCATGTTGCATTGTGCTTTAACATCATATTTTTGTTTTACATTTTTAAAGTATTTTATTATTTATCAAAAAATCTAAAAAATGCATTTTCATCCTAGTTTGCAATAGAAAATACATAAAAATTATACCTTTTTGAAAATATCCAAAAAATATATTTCGTATTTATTTAAGTATTTTACATCTTTAGACCAAAAATCGCTAAAAAATATAAAATAAAACTCATAAAAATTACAAAACTCGTAAAACCTTTATAAAAATATTAAAATTTAATAAAAAACCACAAAAATATAATTTCTATTCTTGAATTTTCTTTATATTATTTCTTTATATAAAAATTAATTTGGAGAATTTTTGACTCTGTTTTATATTTTTCCTCTCTATTTTAATTTCAAATTTCTTTTTTTATTCCCTATTTTGAGTATTTTGAACTTAAAAAATACCAAACAGCAAAAAATATAGAAAATCACGAAAAACATTATAAAAATATAAAAAGCACAAAAGCATTTTATTTTCTGTATTTTGAATATTTTTTATCTACTATTATCCCTCTCTCATCCCTCTTGTATATATACTCTTTATATAGTTTTGTATATTTTAAAAGAAATAAAAATTAAAAATCCACAAAAAAATATAGCACAAATAGACAAATACATCACATTCAGTATTCCTTTGTCTCGATCTACCTCTTGTTCTCTGTGTTCGACCTCTACACTATTTGCACTATACACATCTTTTGTAGAGTTACAATAAATTTTAACCCTACATATTGCTTTTCATTGTTTGATTCTGAACTGTGGGTTAATTGTTGACTATTGGGATTTCGTGAGTGATCGCCACAACAACTTTGTCTCTTCCTTGTGTGAGACATATTTTGACCCTCGCAAAATCTCGATTATCAAATGGCACCGTCGTCGGGGAGCAACA
This sequence comes from Ottelia alismoides, assembly GCA_037367405.1. Lineage (NCBI taxonomy): Eukaryota > Viridiplantae > Streptophyta > Magnoliopsida > Alismatales > Hydrocharitaceae > Ottelia > Ottelia alismoides. Next base: position 246,094 of record JAZKJV010006166.1, on the reverse strand, counting down.
ATGTTTAGATTGTGATTCATTCTTGATTGTGATTGTTTGTATATATTTTTTGCTTCATTATTTTTGCTTAATTATTTGATATAATTGTTGACTTGTCTAATCACTTTCTCTTGTTGACTTTGTGCGAGGAACCACAGATCGAGGGAGGCACTCTACCCTAGGCATCTACGCACCTACGTGAAGACGGCATGAGATTTCTGACCTAGCATCAAAGGAGACAGGGAGGACTTGAGAAAACAATCACATTTTGAGAAATTTTGTGTATTTATTTATTTTTATAATTTTGGTGAGAGAGAGACTCTATTATTGTAATAATACAGGTACTTAAGACTTTGAACTTTCGGGCCCAATTTCTAAATGATTCTTCACTTGGGGGCTCACCGTAATTTTGTCGCGTTTTCATTGCATTTTTCATTTGTTTTTTGGTTTTGTTTTCTTTCTTTTGTGTGATTGAGCCCTTAGTTCTAGGATCTCTTACAATAGCTTAATGCCAAACACCTAGTTATATTTGCATGTGCCTATAGTGATGTTTGGACTTAGTCAAATTTTAAATTGCTTCTCACTTAGTCTCGGAACCGCCTCGTCGCGAGAGTTCTCCATACAGCGCTTGCAGGACCCATTGTGGTGGGCACTGAGGAGACTCCAAGACCAGACACTTCAATTCTATTCTAAGTCATTAACATTGGTTCTTAACGATAATAGCAATTTTTGAACTTAGGGTGATTTCATTGGCTTACATTTGCATATAGATAGATTTCAATTCTGCTGAGCATCTATGCATGAAGAGTGTTGGAGACAAGGTGAGCATTTACTCTTTAGCATCCATCATTGTTTTGCCACATGCATTACTTTTCCGCCTCTCCATCTGATTTTGCTAACCTAGGTGCTTAAAGGAATTGACTCCTCGATAGGCTCATGCATTCTTATTAAAAAGCCAAAAAAAGTGATAACTAATAAAATTGGGACTACTAACATTACTTGACCCTAAAAAAGATAAAAAAAAAGAAATATATTTGTCATGGGGTGAGTAATCCCCTCATTTTCTTCGTTTTACTTGCTCGCTCACACACTAAGGATCAGTGACAAAATCCCATTTCAACCCCCTAAGAGTTTGTGTAACTTTTGGACTTCTCACCTAACTCTAAAACAGACAAGATAAAAAGACCGAATTTATCGATCTCTACCGGGTTGAGTAGGTGAATTGAGGGTTTGTATTGTGTGAGTTTGCTTGTGATTGCTTGTGTGTATCCTAGATCGCTTCTGCGCATTTGTGCCTTCTTGTCATTTCTCTTGACTTGACATTTGTTCTCTCCCGATCATTTTTCTCTTGTTTCGAGATGGCCGACTAGAGCGTATTTTATCCTGACTTTGTGGATCCCTCGTTCACTCCAGCTGGTTCACCCCCTTTTTTCCAGGAGGACTTTGCTCCAGACTTTTGTACATATCCTCCTCAACCACTGATTCAGGATTCGAACTTTTATCCACATCCACTTCCACCTTCACCTTTCCCTTTACACCAACCCGAGACTGATCTATTGGAATCACCTTTCATGGAGTCCACCCTTGAGCACGTGAACCAAATGATGGATCATATGAGATAGAGGATTGACAACCTCACTAGCATAAATAAGAGCGACCATGACTCTCCACCATTTGATGATATGGGTTCACTCGAGGATTTCCATGAGAGCTTGCAATCGCTCAAAATACAAAAAATGAGAAAATTTTAAAAATCCAAAAAGATTTCAAGAGACCTTTGGTTGAGTCGGATTGTGAGGAGAGGTTCCATCTACCAGATCATTTGACCGCACATCCATTCACTTCCAGTCCCACCTTCGACCCCGAGGATGGTACTGTACAGACAGCTCTTGGCATTCCTCATGTATATGATGATTCCGACTTCCTCCCTTGTATGGAGGAGGTCTAAAAATTAAAAAAAATTATTGACTGAACCCGAAGTGGTGGTCACCATTCATGAGATCATCCATGTCCCACTTCAGCATGCCATGACCATTTTATCTGCTCCACATCCCAAGAAGAGAAATCAGAGTAGAAGATCTGGGCATCCTATCTTGACCATGGCCACTTCCCATGCCATCACACACCGTCCCATTCCTAGGAAAAAGAACGCTACCACACCTTTCATTAGTTGCGCCATCACTGACCATACATATGATCACACTCTCCTCGACGGTGGTGCTTCGATTAGTATATTACCCTTCTCGCTGGTACAGTCTCTTTGCTTAGGGCCTCTAAATAAGAACAGGATAATCGTTCAGTTTGTTGATGGATCAATCAAGATGCCGAAGGGTATCCTTGAAAATGCCGTCATATCGATTCAGGGCGCGAAGTACAATGCCTATTTTGTTGTATTATCCACGAAGATCTCCACAGGGTAGCACTCTCTAATCATCATGGGACGACCATTTTTCACCTCTACGAGGATCGTTATTGGTTACGGATCAGGAGAGATTCTCTTTCGTCCTATTGACGAAAGTGAGGTGGTCATCACTGTACCCATTGCTAACCAGAGACATGCACCTGATGTGGCTACACCTATTCTAGCTGACCCTGAGGACCATGACCTTGATGAGACTATCAGGGATTTTTGCTGCATGTTGGATTCCACTGAGACCCAAGAATTCTTCTCAAAGGAGGAAGACTTGGAAAGGATGGACCTCGGAGTTCCTTCATCTAGGATTTGGCATTGTGTTGATGACATCCGCAGGATTTACATGATCGACACCATTGAGTGGATGGCAGATTCAGAGACTAGACATGACGGACATGATTTGACTACTTTCATCGATGGGTCCATTCCTGTTCACTTAGATATTGATGAGACTAAGGCCAAATTTGATTTGGTTACTTTTATTCAGGAATTCGAGCCTTTTGATGAGAAAGATGATCCAGTTGAGATTGTAGAGGATGAATAGAGTTCGACTACTTCCACTGATGAGTTCGTTCCTTTTGGTTTTGACCTGGACGAGACCTCGCAGGACGACACTGACTACACTTCTTCCGATGATGATGAGTTCGTCCCATTCCACTTTGATATCAGCGAGACTCCCAAGGCCAGACCTAGACGTACTTCTTCCACTGATCCGTATGTGCCTCTTCACCCTAGGACCACTGAGGACCCTCACCCTGTCGACCCTGATTGGTTAGTGTCATCTGAGGATCCCGATGCTGACCTGCACCACACCAGATCTATTCCTCAACTATCCCGCAAGAAGGTTCTCTTTCAACCTTCTTGATCCTTTGTACATCCATCTATGTTGTACATTCGCTTTTCTTCACCTCTGTCCCTCTACGGTATTTCTCATCCACCCTATTCTCGTTTGTGCCTTGCTTAGGACGTACTTTGTCCTAAGTATAGGGGGATCGATGAGCCGAGTGTTCATTCGTCGTTCCGTTTCATTACTCATATTGTTGCGTATACTTATGGCTTCTTTTACCATAAGTATAGGGGGAGTGATGTGTACATCCTTCTCTATCTTTCGTCCATCTTCTGATCTCTTTTCTTCTTTTCGTCTTTTCCTTTTCTATCTTCTTTATCTACCGATGTGATGTGTCACCCCTTTTGTCAGTCTTTTATACTTAGGACGTACTTTTTCCTAAGTAGGTAGGTGTGCACCCCGATTTCATCCATTCTTTGATCCTCTCCACTGTCTCCTCTTTTTGTCTATACTTAGGGATATTATCTGCTCATTCCCATCCTTGAACCTTTCTAATTTGTGTACAGTCTGCTATACTTAGAATTATTTGATCCTAGGTATAGGGGGGATGGTCAACTTCTTATTCATTCATTCCTCCGTTCATTTATTCTTTGGACTTTCCTATACTTAGTACGTGTTATGTCTTCTCTTTTCTCTCTGATCTATGAGGACATAGCTCAAGCTAAGTATAGGAGGGACGTATATACTGCGTATATACTTTAGCCATAATTCGTACTTTCGTATTTTTGCTAAAAATTATGGCAAGTTATCCATTAAAAACCTTAATAAAAATATGTCGATTATTCCTCAAATTCTTTTTTGTATTTACTGATTAATAAATCAAGTGAAAATATTTTTTGTAAAATGTTTTAAAAACATTTTGAAAAATCTTTGAAAACTATTTGGAAAACTTTTTGTTACATATTTTCAACCTTTGTAAAGTAGTTTATTTGAAAAATTATTTTCTTTGTGTGAAATAAAATGTTTGAAAAACTATTTGCAAATGTTTGAAAAATGGTAGAAACAATATTTGTAAAATCTATATATAGTGTTTGGAAAACCTTTGCAAAATGACTTTCAAATGTGTGTACATGTTTGTAAAATTAGTTTGCAAAAATTATTTGGACTATAGTTTTTTAAAAAATTGTTGAAAAATGATTTCAAATAAGTTTGTGGAATATAGGAATCACATTAAATTTATTTATATATATACCTATAAAATTGACCACATACCCCTTGTAAATTCTTAAAACCTAATTCTTGTAAATATAAGATGAATCCTTGTATAAATATTAGTACTTAGTTTTTATCTAAAATCTTTATTTTTCAAAAAAAATCCCAAAAACATCTGCAAAATTAAAAATACCAAAAACATTTGAAAAATATTTTGAAAAATTCCAAAAAATGCATATGCATCATCTTTTCAAAAAATCCATAAAAAGTTCAAAATATTTGAAAATCGCATCACAAAAATATTTTCTGCATAGCATTTGAATAGGATTAGAATTTTTCAGATTGAGTTTGTTGGTTGAACAAGTCTAAGTAAAATCCGGAGATGGGAGCTCGGTTGGACCTTAAAATCTACCTAATAACAGGAACCTTATAGGAGCTGGAATTGAGGTCCTTCAGGTCTAGTTGTCTTAATCCTTTGAAGATCACGAGATTGGTTCAGTGGATTCTTGACTGCCTAAGTAGAGTATTTCGGAGCACATGCACGACTCTTGTCGATGATGATCTAACTTGGACACCTGCACTTTTCACTTGGCTCAACTCAGTTAGAGTGGTGAGGGGATTGGATTTGCCGGTATGAGATGCACACAAGTGGAAACATTTGTCCTCCTCTAGGGAGGGAAGTGCACCCCAACTCGTCTGGTGATGATGAGTTTTGAAGACAGGGGAGTGTGTGTTGCAATAAAGCTTGAAAAGAGGGATAGTCTATTGACTCAAGAGGGAAAAAAACTCCTTATGTAAATGCTGTTGTATATAGTATTTCAAAAAAAGCAAAAGGCAAAAAGTAAAAACTCCAAAAAAGTGGATAGGCCTATACAAAAATAAAATGTCTGCCGGAGTGTACACATTTGTATAGTCAATAAGAAAGCTTGAGCTTCAAAGTCAAATCATGTGAGCCTGCAGCTGGATGACTTGACTGCACTAGTCTTGCATCCTAGGATAGGTAGCTACACTGGATACCATCCATTATTCTCTTCACCCCCTTCTCTTGAGCTGGTTGTTACTTGAACTTAGAAGGGAATACCCCTCTCCTCGAGGAATGAGTTATTGGATTGGGGAATCATTGGGTTGTCATACTAAAGAAGTCAGTCTCTTTGTCATTTCAGTTGGGGAGAACCACCATCACTTACACTATACGAGTCAGATCCATAGTCATAAGGGTTTGCGTATGAGTTGAAGTATTCTGACCTGGCTATTGAGGAGACTAGAGCAGAGTTTTTGGATTCTCGAAGGTTGTTGTATTTCAAATCTAATTCCCATTAAGGTCCTGCCTGCACTTAAATTCCAAAGGTCTGATTAAGCTCCAAACTTTGATTTTGTGAAGACAAGTTTGATAAATAAATTTAATCCATCTTTCTTCTTTTTCTTTTCTTTGTTTTTCTTTGCACTTATTGCATAAGTGTTTGCTAGGGACCAGTAAAGGCAAGTATAGGGGGATGATGAATCTTTGTTTCATCATCTTTATTCTATCATTTTGACCGTAAAAATCCTAGTAAATGAATGTAAATAGGCTTAATTCATGCATTTTATCATTCATGCATTGTTGTGCAATTAGTGTATAAAAAGCAGTTTTTAAAGCCAAAATTATAGAATAAAGAAAAGAAAAATAATAAAATATGCAAATATTTTATGACCCGAAAACCTGAGATCGAGGCATCTCGATGACTAGGTCGACAAGGCTGAAGTAGGGGGAGATCATGGCCAAAATATAATAAAAATACATTTTATTTAAATAATTTCTTATTCATTTTGGGACCTATTTTTAGTTACACTTTTATACTTCTAATAAAGAAACTTTGAACATGAAAGTTGTAGATAATTAAATATAGAAAAATAAAAAATTGATTTTATACAAACATAATATACAACATACAAAATATACCTAGAATAAGTTTCCAAAATCCCAACGTCACGTACCCATATCTCTCAAATAAAAACTCAAAATACATCAAAATCATCTTTACTTGTGTATAACTTTTAATAAGCTATTTAATGAAGGTGGTTTCGTATTTTTCGAGTTGCAGTGTGAAAGTTAGATTTTGAACCACTATTGTATACTTATACCGATTAAACAATTCATTTTATTTATTATTCATTATTTTTATAATTTTATAATTTTATTATTTTGTAAATATTATTTATAATATATGTGTATATTAAAAGAGGAATAAAAATATAAAGAAAAATGTAAAAATAAAATACTTGTATAACATACATAGATGAAATACCTATGTCTATATCAATAGATTAATACAACTATTTATTTAATTTTATTAAATACATCAGAAAAAAATAAAAATATATTTAAGTTTATAAAAATAAGTTATAAATATATAAAATAATAAACAAAAATAATAAAATTAAATATACAAAATAAAAATAAAACATTAAAATATATAGATGAATATACATGTATATAACCCATAAAAGGTAACTTATAATTTTAAACTTCAAAAAAATAAATAAAAATCAGAATAAATACTTTAGAAAATAATTAAATATTTTATTTTAAAATCTAAAATTAATAAAATTGTTTATTATTTTAAATTGAATTTAAAAATATTTTTGCCAATGTTTTTTCTAGGTGGTCCACGTGGACCAACCAGATTCTTCCAATGGTTGACCTCGGTCAACTCTCTGATTGAGGTTTGGCCCTTGTCAAAATTGTTTTTTGGTTTTTTTGACCATTTTTGGAGGCCAAGCCTTGCATCTTCTCGTGTCGGTCTCTTCATGACTTTTTCTCCTCATGGATCAAGGATACAGGCCCAGGGTATATCTTGGGAAGTATGTCACCGATTCACTCGATACACCTCGTTCTTTGCATGCCCAGACCATCATGTACATAAGCTGACCCTCTTCTTCCCTTCGAGTTTTGAACCCTCTTTTGACCCATTTTTCCTTCATTTTTGAAGCCATGGATTGAGCAAAGTGACAGTGAGCTCTCCGACTCTCAAGAGGCGAGGTCAGGCGGGCCGAGGAGCGGCTCCATCCCTCATCTTCGGCCAACAGCCGTGAGGGCTTGTCTCGCCAATATTCCTGTTTGAGGTTGCTTTTCCTTTAATTTTTCTTGACCGTTAGTTAGAGGTAAGTCCCTCTGTATTTTAGCGCTTTTACTTCGGCATTTAATAAAGTAGTTAGAATAAATTCCGCTCTCAAACACCTCACCAGAGCTCTTGAGCTCCAGCGACCATCATCGACTCCACACATGACATCCTCTCACCAATAAAATCCATGATATCTGTTATTTTGTGCCACCGTATTTTTATCTTCTTCGTAGGACCTGAAGGAGGCGTCGGAGCCTCGGATACATCTTCTTCGAGCTGCAGGAGCACCACCCAGGTCCACCTTCGTTGCCAACCGCCACAGGGGGCCCATCCGGGCATTTTGGGATATCCATTTGATGGGGAGGATTCCGGGGAAGCTATTGGTGCCATCCGAAGGGAATAGAGAGCTATGAGCATCGAGATTTTGCCGACCCAAAGTCATACTGGTCGTGTTCTTCGGTCGTTCTTCCTCCATGCTCCAAAGCCGCTCGATCACGAACAACCCCCAGAAGCTACAACAGTCCTAGGATCCAGAACATTGTTGGTCGTCGGATCAATCAGAGACCATCTAATTTTAGCCGTCAGCGGACGAACTGGTATCACGCATCCTCGACGTGCCACGTGGATAAGTGAAAGTACTTGCACCATTGGATCGCGCCTCATCTGGGTATTTTGTGTTTTTTCACCCAGCGATTTTGTATTTGCTAATTAGTACTAAAACATTCATCTGGTTTGTTTTTTATTTTGTACATTTTACATTTAGTCCCACATACTTGTTAGATTTGCATTTTAGTCCTAGCCACGTCACCTCGTGTGGTCACCCACGTGAGGCGTGCATTTTGCGGTTGGGCCTGTGATGTTTCCGTTATTTTGATTCAGTCCATAAATATTTTATTGCAGTTATAATTTTCTTAAAATTTTTACACATTAGCCCCTAGAATTTTGTAAAATTGTGATTCAGTCCTTATCAGTGAAGCATGTGCTTCTACACATGATTTTAAGAATATTGCAGCGAGGCCCTCACGACTTGGTTTATTTACTATCAGTCATGTAACTTTATGCATGTGTTATATATCTTTATAAAAATTACAACTTGGCCTTGAAACTTTTATATATTTACAAAATTACCCCTACTAGTGTTGTATTTTCTCTTTGTTTCTAGTATTTATTCCATGCATCTATAAACTTCTAAAAATACCCAAAAATAGCATTAAACTCCTGTTGTATTGTACTTTAACGTCATTTTTTTGTTTTATATTTTTGAAGCATTTTATTATTTATAAAAAAACATGCATTTTCATCCCTATTTGCATTCGAAAATACATAAAAATTATAAAACTTTTTAGAAAATTATTTTTTTATATAAAAATTAATTTAAGAATTATTTACTATGTTTTATATTTTTCCCCTCCATTTTAATTTCAGATTTATATTTATTCACTCTTTTGAGTATTTTGAACTTTAAAAATACCAAAAAATAGAAACAAAATGCAGAAAATTACAAAAATATAAAAAGCAGAAAAACATTTTATTTTCTTTATTTTGAATATTTTTTACCTACTATTATTCCTCTCTCATCCCTCTTGTATATATGCTCTTTATATAGTTTTATATATTTTAAAGAAAAGGAAATTTGAAAAATATAAAATATGAAAAGAAAACACAAAATCAGAAAATTAAAAATCAAAATATAAAATCCAAAATCAAATAAAAATATAAAATTAAAAACCCACAAAAAATATCGCACATATAGACAAATACATCACATTCATTTTGAGCATTCCTTTGCCCCGGTCTACCTCTTGTTCCCTGTGTTCGACCTCTACACGCCTTGCACTATACACATCTTTTGTAGAGTTATAATAAACTTTAACTCCACAGATTGCTTTTCATTGTTTGATTCTTAATTGTGGATAAATTGTTGACTAATTGGTGTTTTCTGAGTGGTCGCCACAACGAATTTGTCTCATCCTTGTGTGAGACATATTTTGACCATTGCAAAATCACGATTACCAGGAGGGTCCAGTCATCCCCTTCCCCCAAGCACTCCGCTTGGTCAAGGAGAATAAAAAAGATCCAAAAAAAGAGCAGCAGCTAGAGTTCAGCCAGCAGATGATTGGTAGATTCCATATCCAGCTGACTCTACAGGAGGCACTTGAGCACATTCCTCTCTTCCAGAATATCTTGAGAGAGAAGACCATGATCCGTAGGAAGAAGAGGAACCATCAGGCAGAAATTCATGTGCTAACTCATGCCACTTTCTTCGCTATCCAGAACCGTCTGCCAACCAAGAGGCCAGATGCAGGAGCTCCCTATGTCAGATTCCACATTTGAGTAAAGATATGATCGTACTCTATTAGACAGTGGCTCTTCTATCAACCTCCTTCCGGCTGCCTTACTTGACTGATTCGAGTTTGTCTCTCTTCGACAGAGCAGGACAGTCCTTCAGTTTGTTGAAGGATCTGTCAAGAGGAGAGGCCGAAGGGGTTGTTGAAGGACGTGGTTGTCGCAATTTAGGAATTGAAAATCCTTGTGGACTTCGTTGTGTTGGACATGGAGATCCCTGAATCAGTGACCGATACCCCCATCATCCTAGGATGTCCATTCTTGGCCACAGCCAATGCGGTGTCCGACTATGATAGTGGGAAGGTATACTTTCGCATCGAGGGTGAGAGTATACAAATAGAGATAATCGATGAAACCAGAGCATGAGATTCAGCTTGCTCAGAGCAATGCGGTGATTTAGAGAAGACAACAGAGGAGGAGCAAGACGTCCACTAGGAATGCAACTTTGTGATCACCGACACAGCTTCACGAGCCCTTCTCTCACCTTCAGAGGCTGAAGATTCACAGTTTCCAGCAGAGGAGAGTTCGAATAGCACACTCTTGACCGAGGACACTTTTGAGGATAATGATTGTGTTCAGGGTAGCGAAGCAGATTTTGTATCTTGTGATTCTAATTAAGATCCCTCTGATTTATACATTGACTGGGTAGAATTTGATGATTTATTACCTTATCTGATTCCCACAGAGCCAGCAGCTAGGGTGGAGACCGTGCCAGCATCGAGTACAGATGCATCACCAGGGCTGTCTTCGCCAGTTTTGCATGATCAGCGAGAGTTCTCTCATTCAGATCCGGTTGCATTCACTTAGACCTTTCAGAGGCCAGACTTACCAGCTCCTAGTTGTCCTGAATTAAAGCCTTTGCTACAGCCGCTGAAGTATAGATTCCTTGCGGGCGAGCATGAGACGTACCCAGTCATTATCTCAGTCGATTTGATTGGAGAGAAAGAATCTCGTTTGATGGAGGTTCTTGAAAGGAACTGCAAGGCAATAGGATGGAGTGTAGCTGATCTCCAGGGGATAAGTCTGGCTTTGTGTTCCCACAATATCTATCTCGAGGACACCAAGCCATCGCGTGAGTTCCAGCGACGGATGAACCCAAATTTTCGAGAGGTAGTCATGAAGTAAATATCGTGAGGTAGGAGGACATCATTCTGGAAGGAGAACAGCACAGAAAGTGTTCCAATCCGGCCTATGGTGTCCTACCCTCTTTAAGGATTCTGATGAATTCGTGAAGAGGTGCACTGACTGTCAGAGGATGGGCACTTGTGGACAGCGTGATATGATACCGATGCATCCCATTCACTTATGTGAGGTTTTTGATGCATGGGGCATCGATTTCATGGGTCCATTCCCTAAGTGTCAGGGATTTGAGTGCATTTTGTTAGCCGTTGACTATGTGAGTCGTTGGGTTGAGGCCATACCCACTCGGACCGCAGATGCTAGGACTGTTTACAGATTTCTGAGGAAGAATATCAGTTCACGGTTCAGGGTTCCTAGAGTATTGATATGTGACGGGGGGTCTCACTTTATCAACGATAAGGTAAAGGCCCTTGCTAAAGAGTTCAACATAGACCATCGAGTTGCCACTCCATATCATCCTCAGACCAATGGTCTTGCTGAAGTATCGAACAGGGAGATCAAGACGATATTGCAGAAGGTAGTCCGCCAAAATTGAGAGGATTGGTCACAGCTTTTGGACTTGGTCTTGTGGGCATATCAGGCTTCCTTCAAGACTCCTTTGGGTACATCTCCCTTTTGTCTCATTTATGGAAAGCCCAGCCATTTATCGGTTGAGATCAAGCAAAAGTCACTATGGGTTGTCACTGATATATTACTGGATCTAGAGAGTATAGGAGATCAAAGGAAGGCAGAATTGGCAGCTTTGGAGGAGCTTATAGATACAACATTCACGAGCAGCCTATAGTATAAGAAGCGTGTAAAGATATGGCATGATTCTCATATCAGCCATAAGCAGTTTGAGCCAAATCAGAGAGTATAGTTGTTTGATTCTAGGCTTAGATTATTTCCAGGGAAATTGAAGAGTAAGTGGAAAGGACCTTACCTGGTCTGAAAGGTGCATGACAATGGTAGTATCGGCATATCTGAAATGTCATCTGAGTCTACCTTTTGTGTTAACAGTCAACACCTCAAACCATATCTAGATCATGAGCCGCTAATCGTTGACGTCGCCCCGATTCATTTTGCATGAGATGTGGCCTTTGACTCACATCATTCGTATCTCGTGCCTGATTATCACTGTCTCCTATCTTGTATAGATCCAGTTGTCCATATCATCTCATTCTTTAGTCTAACGCCCCATCTACATCTTGTGATTATGCTATACTTAGGGTGTACTTTACCCCAAGTATAGGGGGTGTCATATTTTCGAGTATTCTTTTTATTCTTTTTACCTCTGTCTTGCTACCTATACTTAGGGATAACTTACACTCAACATGGGGGGGGGGGGGGGGGGGGGTAAACCCTGTACATTCTCTCACTCAGTTTTCCCTTTGTGTACAGTCTGCTATACTTAGGATTACTTGATCCTAAGTATAGGGGGAATCACCGAGCCCTCTTCATTCTATTCTTTGATTCGTCATTGTATGTAGCATTCCTTTTCACTTCCTTATACTAAGCATGAGTTATGTCTTCTTCATTGCTCTTCGTTCACTCTGAGGACATCGTTCAAGGTAAGTATAGTAGGATGTCATATATTACATATATACTTTAGCCATAAGTCATACTTTGTGTAAGTGTGTTAATAAATAAAATGGCTAAAATCCATTAGTTAAAAAATCGCAAAAATTTCAAAACTTTTCTTGTACATAAAATTCTTTCTTGCGCATACATAGCTATTTATAAAAATTATTTTTGTAAAAATGTTTTGCTTGTGAAAATCTTTGTAAATATTTTGGTATCAAAATTGTGTATATAGTACAAAATTTTTGAAACATGTCTGAAAAATAAAAGTTTGCAAAAATCCTTGTGTAAATTTTTGTAAATATTTGCAAAATTTTTGCATTCATGCATACATTCAAACATTTTCAAAAATTTTGCACATTTTCAAAAACCTTGCATAAAAATATTTTTGTAAATATTTGTACATTCTTATGAATCATAATTGACATTTAAACCAGCCTGGAATTAAATTGAAAAATGGAGATTGGTTAAGACCTTAATCCATCTAATTCTAAGAGGAACCTTATAGGATTTGGGGTTAAGACTTTTCAGGTCCATTGATGACTTAATTCTTTGAGTCCACTAGGCTATGATCACATATCATCTTGATGAGCCTAAGTAGAACACTTAACAATGCACACATGACTCTCGCAGACAATGGCTTTACTTGCACCAGCACCTTACACATAGCTCTCTACGGATGAGGTGGTGAGGAGGAAGTTTCCTTTGGCTTGGGGTAGCATATGAGGGTAGTACTTCTAGGCAAAACCTCTCATCTTCCTTTAGGAAAGGAAGTGCGCCTTAACTTGATATGGCGGTGTCGAGTTCTAAAGACAAGAGTTGTGGGTTGCAATAATGCTTCAAAAGAGGGATAGTCTACTGGCTCAAGAGGAAAAAGTCCTTATGTATATATGATGCACCATGTAGATATGTTGTACATATGCACATCAAAAACACGTGCAAAAGAAAGAAAAACTCCAAAAAAAAGTGGTGGTCTGTTAAAAATATAAAATACCTGTCGGAATGTATATAGTAAATTAAAGCAAAGCTTATATTACACCTTCTCATCTCATGAAGCTTGCAGCGAGAGACTAGCTACACTGGTTAGGCTCCCAGGAATACACGGCTACACTGGTCATGATCCATTCTCTTGTTTCCCCTCATGTTGAGCCAGTTGTACTTGAACTTAGAAGGGAATACCTCATTCCTCAAGGAAAGAGCTATTGGACTAGGGCATTAGAGTTACCTTGTTAAGGAGGGTTGTTTCTTTGTCATTTCTGAGGTGGGGACCTACATATCATTTACACCGTACAAGAAAAGATTCATGGTCATTAGAATTTGTGTATGTAGACTTGTTCTGATCTGGACTATTGAGGAGTCTTGACCATAGATTGTGGAACTTAGAGGATGTTGATTCTTTAGCCTAGGTCCAAATAAGGTTCTGACAAACTAATAATCCAAAGGTCTGACTGAGCTCCATACTCCAATTTAATGAAGACAAGTCTCATAATCAACCTTGATTCTCTTCCTTTTTCTTCTCTTTTATTTTCTTTTCTTTTTTACTTCTTTTTTTAATAAGTGTTTGCTAAGGGACTAAAAAGGTAAAGTATAGGGGTGATGAATCCCTGATTCTCATTCTTTATTCTTTTATTTTATCTATTTATCTTAGTAGAGCATCATGTGAATAGGTGTAAATACAATAAGTTAGAATTTGGCATGCATATGTTAACCGTATATAGTTAGCATGTATTTGTAAAAAAATAAAAGAATAAATAAGAAGAAAAAGGAAGCAGGTATTTAGAATAAATACGGAGTGACTCGAACCCCAAGAGAAGATCAAGCTTTGACCTGATCACCAAATAAAATAAGAAGAGAGAGACAGTGCCTACTATATATTGTATATATAACACTTATAACTGTAAATAGTTATTTTTGATAAAATAAAAATAATTTATTCTTTTTACCTCCTTGTATTCTTTCCTAAAAAGAAAATGAAAATAAAATAAAAATCAGAAAAATAAAATAAAAATTAAAATAAAATCATCTCTCACTTGTGCAAAATACATGTATACATACAACATTCTTTATTCTATACATGTACATAACTAATAAACATAAAACAAAAATTATTTTAGAATCCTAAAAACATCTCGTAAATAAATAAAATACAAAATGGAGGTATTTATGTAAAAATAACAAAACAAAAATAATTGTACAAAATACATAGGTATATTATACATGTATATGCTACTATATACTGTATAGACCCTAAATTTTTTCGTAAAAATAACTAAAAATCGCAGAAAAATTCCTTGAAAAATAAAAAGATGTCTTATTTTGAAAACTTTTTTATTTAAAATTATTATTATTATTATTATTGAATTTGTAAATATTTTGTGCATTCGAATTTTTTGATTGGTTCATGTCACTTTGTTGACTCGGGTCAACGCACTCTTCTAGGCTTGACCCGGCTCGACCCTGTTCATCGGGCCAATTTCTCATAATTTTTTTAGTCTGTTCATGCAACCCCTCGCCCCGATTCTTCTCCCGTGGCCTCTTCTTGGATTCACGACCTTCGTAGATCCCTAGGAAGGCACAGATCTTCTTAGGGTTGCGTGCCTTTTCCTGAGTCTTATAGCCCCCTGGGAACCCTATAAATCATCTATCCTGCCTCCACTGTAGGGGCAGCTCATTCCTCGCCTCTTCTTCCACCCCCAGCGACCTCAGGTTGAGTGACAGCTATTGGAGGAACCCCTCGGAGTGGAGTTTGGTGGTCATGAGACGTAGCTCAGCCTCGTGGGTTGCATGCACCGCTGCGACAAGCCTCCAGGCCTTCACAGCTTGTTCGAGGCCAAAACCTCGCTTGCCACCTTCGTTTGAAGCTCTAGAGTTCATCTCGAACTTTAGGTAACCCTCATTTCCCATTCATTTCTCTATTCGATCCGTTCACCCCCATCTAGCGTCGCCGCATGATCACTTGCTCCGACCAGCTTGTCGGAGCCCTGTTAGTCACATCCACCCATTCTGAATACCTCTCTGTATCAGCCTCCATCTTGCACCACCGCCTGATCACCCTTAGGATCGACCATTAGGTCGCAATAGAGGCTCGAATCTCCTCTACCACTTTCGTTGGAGATCGAACCCTGCCCTATCGTTGCTTGTTTCAGTTTTTGCTCGAATAACCCCAACTAAAGCCTCGCCCCGAGTCGAGCTTACCTTCTAGGTATTTGTGTGTGCAGGGATCCCAGTTCCATACTGTAGAGGGTCCGTCGGAGTAGCTCCAGGTCCATCTTCACCGCCACGTATATCCAGTCAGTAGCTTCCTCATCGGACCCGTCCATTCGATGTAGGTGACTTCCTCGATCGTGTTAGACCCTTCTGATCACTCATCGGAGTCGCGGAGCGCATCTGAGACTCGGGTGCAATTTACGGGGTCCTTTTCTTCCAAACCCCCTATGCTCCGTTGTATTGGCCCGCCTCTGCCAAATCTGATCCTAGTCGCCAATCAGAGCTGCCTTTGGGCCATTGGATTTGACGCCCTGATGCATCTGCGCCCCACATCCCTGACATTCTCTGGGGCATCAGATCTGACATAGTAGAAGATCCGCACCGCACGTCCTCACACCACCAGAGCATGCCACGCGTCCCCCCACACGTATTGCATGTGCCCTGCGAGGGTATTTTACACTTGCTTTCCTACTGTTTTTATGCTTTACTTTTTAGTTTGTTAAATAAAGTTGTAGTTCAATTTTTTTGCATATCAGTCCTTTAGATTTCCAGTATTTGCACTTTAGTCCTTCGAGTTTGGATACATGTGCACGATCACGTGCTTTTGTGGTGTTTTTGCAGGAACTTTCACGCACTTTCTGATGATTATGGTTTGAATGGAATATTTCCTATATTTACACTTATACCCCTATGCGTGATTTAATGAGCATGTGCGTTTATTTTGTGGATGTTTTGCACTAATGCCTCTGGACATTTTGTATGCGTTAATGTTTAGTCTGGAAACTTTAAGATAATTGCAAACAGGTCCCTACAACCTATGTCTCTTATTTTTAATCAAATAATTATTAATTAACTCCAAAAATCCACAAAAATTACCATTAGCTCCTACAAATGTGTAATATTTTTGATAATTTTTGTGACTCGATTTAATTTTATTTGATATTTTTTAAAAATAAAAAACTCTTAAAAACATGTCTGTCTATTTTATAAAATACCGAAAAATATAAAAAAAGATCTAAAAATTCTCTAAAACTCATGTGTGTTTGTTTAGTGTGTTCTTACTTCAGTATCGTTTTTGTTGCATTATCTTTTATTAAAAATCCCAAAAATCATAAAAGACTGAAAATCTTATAAAAATCATTACAATTTCTGAAAAAACAAAAAATAAGATTTCAGTTGATGTAGTTAGGTATTTTTATCTAGCTTATCATAAACATTACGACCAAGATTTTTGGGTACTTTTGATATTTTAGATTTGCCCTAAAGTCTAGTATGTACATTACCGTGTTATTTTGTGCTTGTTTCATTTTTATAAAATTGTATAAAAATAAAAAAGATATCATAAAATCACAAAAAACATCTACATATTTTTATTTCTAAATTTTGTGTATTTTTAGCCTAAATAAAAAATGTGAAGGCTTCCTTGTGCCTTAGCTTTTGTGTGTTTGTTTTCTATTTTGAAAAATATAAATATTTGCAAAAATCAAAACTAAATAGAAGATGTATTTAGTGTTCTGATTTCGACTACTTCGTACATTTTCGTGCTCCTTGTGTTTGACCCTGGTCGCTATACTAGGTTAAATAAATAAAGGAGAGTGGTTGTTTTAATTGTGGTCTTGTTTTTCTTGTTGACCGAGCTTCGTGATTCAGGTCGCAAAGACCCTTATATCCCATTCAGTTGGGGGGTTACCCCCCCCCCCCCCTCCCAATTTGGGCGGGTTAACCCCCAAACCCCACATTCCTAACCCACTAGTGGGGCCTACTCCCTTCCCATAAAAAAATATATTATACCATCATATCATCTAAAAATCATAAAATACTCGACTTCTACTCACTATTTCAAACTTCAATACAATCACATCACAACAACTACCCACATTTCAAATTTCAATACAATCATACCATAATAAATACCAGCTTTTCAAATTTCATACAATCACATCACACAAACCCCCCCCCCCAACCCGTAACCCTCCAACCAAACACACTAAGACATAAACAGGTTATCCCTCCCCCGGATAACCCGCCAACCAAATGCACCCTTAGAGATTACTTAACCCGAGTTGCCTTGGACAGTCATCAATAAGTCATCGCCTCCACCAACCCTTAAAATTTGATCCCTCTTCCTCCTCATAATCATAGATCCAAGCTTCGAACCAAGTTCCTGGTGACAGCAGGAGTTGGTCCAGCTCCTGGCGTGAAGATCAGCATAGAACTGAGGCATGATATGTTGCTCGTCGTCGTGCCCCGTCGCAGCTCTGCTTCGGGCGCCTCGCACTGTTAAGCTCATATATCTTGCATTCTTTAGGTTATTATAGCCTGTAGATTTATTTCTCCGCATTTCATTTCACTCCTAGTCATGTTAGTTAGCTTAAATGCACTCTTTCGTAGTTCACCGGAGAACCTCTTCAACTGTGAATCGACTTGTTCCAACCATGCCACCGCCCTCACTCTCTTCTCCTCGTGTTTCTTCACACTCCATCCAACATGCTCCGCCCTGAAGTCAAATCTTGGGGCTCCTCCTCCTCACGTCATCGGAGCCACTGCCACCTCAACCCCCACGCTTCCATTCACCCTTTTAACCATCGGGGCAGTTTGCCTTCGATTGTTCTTTGCTTCCTATGCAGGTTTGGAACTCAAAGACCCTGTTGGAGCAGTTTTAATGCCTCACCGAAGATACCTGGAGATCCTCACCTCCCTCGACTTCATGGAGGAGCTTCGATGGACCTCGAAGCCATTTTGAGCTTCCAACAGACAAACAAAGCCTCTAGGAATGTTGTTTACCATCAGCGATGAGGTAGGAGCTCTGGACTTGCAAATACGACCAATCGAAGTTCATTGTGGCGAGG